>PVMI01015834.1:0-11950 GCA_008528875.1 Aulacorthum solani
GAGCAAATATTTTTGCTGCTGCGGGTCGTCGCGGTGGTATCTCGCCCTCGCCCTGGACGGTGTGTGTTTTTGAACAATTTCGGGGGAGCCCTCCGGGAATACGAGCAGCATGATAACACCAGGATTTCTGAGTTTTGAGTTAGTTACCGCCGTTCTCAGAATGCCGGGGTGTATGGTGTAGGGGATAAAAGAATAATAATATGTATTTATGCCGCATACGCAAGACGCCTGTTGTAGTTGTATGGTATTATATAATAGTCGTATACAAATTACAATATAATATTATAATATTTTATAACATGTAATAGTTTCCGATTTAATAAACCATATTATGATTATAAATCATTAAGTATTTTAATATTAAATTAAAACATCATAATATTATTATCACCACATAATTAATCTATACATAATATAAGTAATTGAACGTGTCTTGACTGACTGATCGACGTAGAGCCAATAATTTGATGACTAGAGACCTGAAATTTTCATGGTACCTTCATAGTTCGTACTTCAAATTTAAGGGATTCACTAAGAAAGAGTTTACCAAAATTCGCATGCTAACGAAGTGGTCCCGTAAAGATTTAGATATTCACATTTTCGTTTTCATATAGAAAACTCCAGTGTGAACCCATCTTCAAAATTCAAATTTTCAAAAATCCTGTCTTAGTGCACCTTACTTTGTGGTACGAAGGTACCATGAATATATCAATTGTCTATTATCGTTACCATATTTTTGACTATACATTGATAAGTCAGTCGAGAAATCTTTTTTTATATCATACCATCTGTCTCAGTGTACTTCGTGCCCGTGAAAAATTACATTTGTTATATATTTAAAAATGTGTCAAATTCCTGGTACCTAATTAAGTATATTGTTTAGAAACATAATTTTTGTTTATATGTATGATAATAAATAGTTATACTAATAAATGTTTTCCCTATGATAACTCTAAGAGCAGACTCAAATACTCAATACATATAATATTATGTTGTTATAATCTGTAACCAATGATAACCATTTATATTAACGAAAAAGCTTTCAATTTCTGTTTGCCAAAACAAAATCTAAATACGAGCACATCTTTTGATAAATCCTTTCTTAGTGTCAAAATTCCGAGTATCTACCTATTATGATTTGGGCTCTACGTTGATTCTCTGTCAGTCAGTCAAGACAAAGCCGCTTATGTATAGAAAACATATTATATAATAAGATACAGATATTATATTATGTTATATATCAAGCGATTATAAGTAAAATAAAGATAGGTATTATATTATATAAATATTATGATGTTGACGGTGACGTGATTAAATTCTCTCAGTGGATTTGCTTCCGCCACTCGACCGACCAATCCTGGTACTCGACAGCAGCAGCTGCAGGTATATAATAACGTTATACCATTTATCAACTGTACGACCAAGCCGGACTGTATTGCAGCCTATATGCCCCCGTCTGTACTGCGTCCGTCCGAACGAATATATAATAAACGCAGGCCAACCTGTCGATTTCCCATAGCGTTTTCCGGGTTTTCGCCCCCTTAGCTCAGCACATCCCCCGAACGGCAATTTGTCCATCCCGCCGGGACCCGCTACGACGGCGGCGAGGGCGCGGATGAACGGAACGACCTTACGTCGGAAATTGACCTGACTGCCGGCGACGCCGTTTTCGGACGACTAACTCGATTCCCGAACACCGCGATAAATTATTTAACAGTTTTATTATTATTTAATATTTATAGCGTTTATATAATATAATAATATTATGAAATATTATATGATTATAAACAATATGTTTAACGCCGTCGAAGCGCATCGCAACGTCCTCGACGAGGATTGTTAGCGAGTCGAACTGATGCAGCTGTGCTATTGGTTAACACAATACATTTTATAACAGCGCAGGATAAAGGTTTGAGCCAAAAACTAGACAGGAAGTAAGGAAGTAGATTTTGTTGTAAAACTTTTAACCTTATTTTACTATACTCCATTCGAGTTGAGAATTAATCTCTGCAGCGTAAACCGGTTTCCGTCTGGTTACGGTTAGGAAACTATATCGTCTGTCAGCTCTACACGCTGTCAACATCTGTATGCATGCCATTTAGTAAAGCCACGCCCCTGAGTACATGTGGGCCACCGAGGTTCCTCCTTGACGGGAATGGAGTAGATAGTCAATTCATTTTCCAATAATTATCTAATTAACTACATAATATATTATACTTAAGTGTCGATCCTCATAACAGCTTTAACCACTTATATTTCTATAACCATAGATAAAATATTGAAAATTAATTCATTATATTGTTTTGTACAATTATACACCTATTAAAGGTAATAGCCACAATGTTTTTCAATAAGAAAGTAATACTTTATTTATTTATTTAATAATTTAGATCACAAATGCTAATTAAATGGTTAATTACGCAATTACTATGACACAGTAGGTACGCACATCCCAAGGGGCAGTTAAAAAATAAATTCAACTCACTTTTCTAGTCGAGTTAATATAATTTCCCTCGTATAAACTTTCTAAGTTAAATACATTATTCGTCTATATTACTTAGGTACCATTATTATTTCTACTACTACTGCACCAACAGCAGACTTGTGATATGACTCAACGTCATTATACAGTAGTTGACTTGGATTAACTTTTTCGTCATTAAATCGTCCTGCTCATTTTGGGTACATACGAATACAAAACTTATACCTGCAGGTGACGACCATTCGACTACCAGGGATGTGCACCCTCTTCCCACCATTCCTCTCACCCATGCGCTGCTTCCGTTGCACGCGCGTAGTGGGTGAGCATTATACGTATGTATACCTACGTGACGGAACATTTCTCCTCGAAAATTAATATTAATAATTTATACGCGGATACGGCCGACGCGTGTTTTTTCCCGACTACTACATCCCCACCGGCCGAAACATGCATTGTACACACAAACACACACACACACACACACGCACACGCATATATACATGTTTATAACATATTATATACCTAAATGTCCTATATACTATATTTATATACATATGTATAGCACGACGACACGACGCGAACTTTCCCAAGGGTACACGTCCCGGTATCAGTATACACACACACATAATAAATATATTTATACCTATAGATATATGTGTGTTATGTAGTTATGTATATATTATGTTATATCCATACGCGTATATTATTACTATGCTCGTGTGTGTGTGTACACTGTGGGCACACGAGGTCGGGGGCAGGCAGAATACAGAAAAAAATAAACACGAAAAATTTCCGGTACATTTGTTGGCCGTGTACCTAACTACCTGCCTACCTATCTACGTTATATATACCCTCTAGTTGTAGCGGGATCACTATATTATGATATTATATTATTATATATTGTGATGATCGCAGGACCGGCGTAATTGTGTTACCTGTGAAGCAGGTTTAAAAATTGACTTTTGTATAATATGATAGTACGGCTACCTACCCTCGACTGCGACGTCGACGACGATGATGATGATTATGAAAAAACAGGAGCAAAATATAACAAATATTAATAAAAAGGTCCGGGTCCTGCTCATGCAGTATTTATTTGTTGCAGAATGGTATTACGATAATATATTCATATGTAGTATTCGTTTTGGGTTTTTTTTTATTATATTTAAAATTTTTTTTTTTTTCATTACTCCGATGTTGTTTTCCCTTTCCCAAGTGAGGAATTAAAATTTGTCTGTATCAGTCGTCCCGCCGAAATATTCTCTACATTATTATTACTGTTATTATTATAATGTGTACAATGGAACCACCAAAAACAATAAACCTCGTGTGTCGTATATATATATATTCTTTAGAGTTGGCAAATAAATTATATGGTGATATTCGTTTGTAGTCGTCGAATACACACTGCACATACGCACACACACAATTCAATGTCGACGAATCAAAATAGCAATAAAAACGCACAATGATTTATGCGTTTACTTTTGTATTATGTTTTTTAAATCTCCATATTTTCGGGTTGTCTCGAATAAAATATGTAATATTATTATATTGTATAAACGATATACGCACTCGTCATCGCTCATATAGAATCAAAACGTCATTAAACGTCTTTGTAGAAAAATATCCACTATACCTATGTATTCTTACGACTCATATAATATACGAGTATACCGAAAATAATATTAAAGTAGCATTCAATATCATATATAGGTGCAGTAGCTACACCTAGCAGTAAAACTTTAAAAAGAGATTTTAATTCAACTGTGTGAATGATATTATATAGACCATCAACTTTTTCGTCTCTCATTTTTCATTTAAATTTAAAAATGGACTTTTGTTGTCCTTATCTGTTGCATATTGTTTATAACAATAAATTATCTGTATACAAAAACAGACATGAACAAACAATTTAGATAATATAGTAAATCAATTTACAACTTTTTTTAAAATAAATTGAAATATAACTACAGGCATAATATTAATTAAGTATTAACAAAAAATCTGGGCTCGTGGAAATTAAATGTTTTATTTGAATAAAAAACTTTATTCTTTTTCAATATGAAACCAGAATAAATAGTAGTAATCTAAATAGTTTACAGTTCACACACATAAAGATTATGTGTGTATGTTGTACAGTATATATGGGTCTACATTTTTATTACATAGTTATTAATGTTTTTTGTAGTAATTATGTAAATTATTAAGCGTTAAAAATATCTGGAAGGACTCAAGATGGTTTATTTATTTTTACATAAAATGATCCTTAATGAGTCTCAATAATATATTACGACTAATTGGAAACTGTTCAACAAAAATAATATGCATTTTTACATAAGACCATGGTAATTTAAATTAATTTTTTCGTTTGTTTTAATTTAAGTAACTTCATTATTCAAGGAGCTGTAATCAATCACATAGATATAATTTAAGAATATAATATATTTTATCTGCTGTCAGTTTTTATCACGTATTTTATTATTATGTAATCGAATATTGACTGTAGATATTATAAAGTGTTATCCATCCGATTGAATTTAAATGGAATGGCTTTTTCTATAAAAACACTTTTTTTAAACTATTTATGTGATTTGTATTTGTATTTTGGTTTAATAATATTTAAATCAAACGATTATTTTGAAAGTAAGCAATAAGTAATAACTCATAATTACTTCATTCTCGAGTACTTAAAATTACTATTCAATCACTGTTTGTAACATAATATACGTACCTATACATACTGATTTGATGTAAAGTACTTTTATGCTAGTATACTTATAAAGAAAAATGTCAACGACGTAATCAAAAATGTTATAGTTTTATTATTCAAAATATAATATATTATTCTTAAGAGTTGGGTAGGTAATAGAAAAATAAACCCATGACAGTAATGTGCCTAAATTGCATATTCAGAACGCCGTGTGACCATAATTTATTGATCATGTTGTATATATTTATTCATCAGATAGTATAACTAAATTACTACAATAGTAATTTATTGAGAAAAAACAAAATGTTTACATATTTTTATGGGGGGAATAAAAATGAAATATTTTTATACTAGTCCAATTAACTATTCATTTAAAATTTAAAAATACCATTTACGAGTTAAAATTTTATTATCATTCAGAAAAATCATTCAGTGTTTTAGAGGCAATAAAATTGATTAATCTCAGGGTAACAATAAAACATAAAAAAAGTCGTTTGGTTTTAGATCGGAACTTATTTTCTGAGAATAGAATTTAAAGTACAAAAGTTAGGATTTTTTTAAGACCAACGTTCAACAAATTGTCAAAAGTTATGTATATAACATAATATACTAATATAATATATAGACAAGTTAAGGAGAAAGAAATAATATAATATCACACACACACACACATATATATATATATGGGTCGTAAAATCTTCAGCATACGGGAAACAGAGATAAGCTCTGGTCGACTGGTGCAGAGTCCCTACAGAAAAAATATACTGTTGTCTTTTTACGGCCTAATAAAGTACACCTCATTACGTTTTACATTCCACTGGAATAAAAACTTCCTAGTGAATTTTTATCTGGGTAATGCGAAACGAAATTCAAAAGCGACAAAAAAAAAATCGTTGCACAGATCACAATATCGCTTATCCAAATCCTCTCTCTTAATGTACTTTCTATCGTTTGCATAATAACATTTTTAAAAAAATATTATGAATATATTACGATACATGAGTTTAATTCAATAATTTATTTCTATATAACTATTATAACGTGTAATTCCCCTTATAATATTATTGTTATTACCTATTATTGTAATGCACTACAATCATTATTTTAACATATTCAGACGACGATTCAATATCACAGATTAATGATTGATAAAATAAGGTACTAATCTATAAATAAGTGAAATCACAAAATAATATTATAAAAATATTGGCATAGTTATTCAATAATAAATCGTTCATTAAAATTTATAATTTTAATCAGAAAATCTAGATTTTATTTTATTTTATTTTTCCACCTTGACTTATACTATGTCTGTTCTCTTGTTTCAAAATTAAACCATATATTATCAAGTAATATTATAATATTTGTGCGATGATGTAGGAATGCAGTATACTTTACTAGTAGCACTTATAGCTCTCATCAATTTACTTCAAAAAATAATAATAAACGGCGTACATTGGTAAGGTGAGGTGATGCGTTTCGTCTGACCACAACTGCTACAATAGCAATCGCGTTTGTACACGTTTTGTATTTCCACTATGACCATGGTATATTATGAATAATTAAGATAAAATAGAGACGATTTGTCGTTAGTGTCAGGTAATGTAATTATTTCATTAGATAACGGAAGCAGAGCTCTAACTGTTCATCGCTATGCGTTGTAGATTATTGTTACGCTCGTCATACCCTCACAAATCTCAATATTACTTATTTTAAGTCATACAATAATAATGACGGCGGCTAGATAACAAGTGGTGTTGTATAAGACCTAACCCATGAAGTATAGTCTGATTATATGCAGGTTTTGATTGATTAATTACATATTATATTATTCTTCATTGAATGAATGGTTTTGAGTTTTGTTTTTGTCTAGAGAAAAACTCTTTTATTTTAAAAGTGTTCAAAGGATGTGGACCATAATAATATTATAATATAACTACAGCAAATATTTCTACAGCTCTCTGAACAAAGACGACATAATATAATATATATGACTTGGACGAATTCTGATTTCCAGATATGAATTTAGTTCCCACTCCTCCCCCGCGGGTACTGAATATATTATGTATTATTTTTCCGATTTGATATGTGAGTTTGATATATATATATATCCCGCTGAGGAAAAATAAAAATAATATCCTCCGACGTCGCCGCCGCCTTTGTAGTCGACCTTGTACAAAATTAAGTAATTTAGGAGATTTCTTTTATATACATTTTTTATTCTATAATAATAGAGAATAAAACGTTTATTGGATTATATTTTCACTTATCTCTGCACACGTTTAATGTAATTTTTAAATGTTATCAGCTTTGATATTATAGTCTATGAAAATATATTGCTGTTTGTATATTCACTGTAATCTCGAGTTCATATCGGGTATGTATTGTATTTTTATAAATAATATGTTATTCTACATAGCTATAGCAAAATATAACTAGCATTTAAAATTACGAAAACTTATTAATCTTCTTTATACGAACGAATGTTGTACAAAATCGTTTTGCCAAAAGAACTCGTTTTCATAAAATGGGTTTTAATTAATTTTAATAAAATATGTGTTGGTATAATAACTCCGGCAGACATTCTCGTGCAACACGACGAGGAGATCGAGGAATAAAGTTTCTCGAAACGTTTGTAACAGATATTATAATATGATGTAACAATATACGCATAATGTAAAAAACAAAAAAAAAATTTTCCGGAACAAAACTATTTCTGTAAGTATTAAACTATCCAAAACAACTGTCTGGGAAAATTCGTGGAAAATTAAATTAAGTCCTATATTATAGTCAACCGACCGACCAACGACGACTACCAAGACGACGACGACGACGACGACGATGGGCAGAGCACGTCATGTAGGAATGGCACACAACTTAGATCGTTTTCGTTCGGCGGTTGTACACGCACTCAGGCACTCTGGCATTAATTATGTTACGTATAATAGTATTCACACTCACCACAATCACGCTGTATATATGTATGCTAAAATATATTATATTATTAATATTCGCGGCTGATGTATATATACACCGACTGAACTGGCAGCGAAATTCGCCCGCGGTTTCTCGGAACAGCTATGGCGTTATGTAACGGTGTATAAAGTATAGTTGCGCTGTACTTTTGCAAAACAGCAGATGATAAAAAGTAAAATTTGTTACTCGCGTCGTGGGTGGGTGGCTGGGTGAGACGGTGATGGGTGGCGAAGTAAAGCAGAAAGCGGCGAGTCTTGGAGCTTAATTCAACATCGTGGAGTTATTTATATTATATACAGACTCGTTTCGGAGGCGACGGCGGCGGTTGTGGCGAGTGGGGCTGTACCTAGCCGCGTATATGTATTAATATAATAAATTATGATTATTATTATTATATTATATAAACAGTACATTTTCCACGAGCGTCGGGGGTAGTCGAACTCTATTATTAGCATTTACAATAGTTTTTCCGCGAACAATCCCACGACGAACTCGATTCCTAAACGTGCGTGGGGGTACAACGACAAGACAGTAGTATAATTATATTACAACAATATATACAATATAATATTGTATTATATTATTACATTGTGCTCACGTTTTCTCGGTAAATTTAATCGCGCCGCAAGAAGCGGAAGAAGATCTATAGCAGGTAGCGTGTCGACTAGACGGAAAGCCACGGACTGAGTTATATAATATTATCCACATCAATCGCAAGTACTTCGCATCTACAATTACGAACTGCATTTGTAACAACTTATTATTATATACTAATATTTTGAACTCATATACAGGATGTGCAGTGATTAGGATTTAGTTTCACAGGTCATTAGGTAGGGTAAATGCATTTTTTTTTTAGTCTGTGACATTTGTTTTGGTACACCAAAGTAGTTTCAGTTGACATCATGACGTCCATATTGGTCCAAGGCCCACTGCGCGTTTGTAGTAAATACATTTTTTTCAAATTAGCAATCAGTTCTCAATATCATATGACTGAGCGATTTTTTCCAAATTTACAGAAAATGATGCCTTACCGTGTGTATCCGTGAAGATGACCAAAACCATATTATGGATGGATATTTCAGCAGGATTCCATACATAAACTGCATTTATTATAGAATATTGTAATTATAATAAACTTCATGCATTTTTTATGTTTTTATAATATATTAAAATCCATGAGTTTTTATGGTATTGTATATAATATATATATTATTTATTATGTATAGATTTAATTGATTTAAATAATATATATCTGAAAAAAATAATCTTTTTTTTACAATATTTTTATTTTAGTGATTTTTTTAATTTTTCGGAAACAACAAACTTGGTAAATATTCTTAATTTTATGATCTGAAGTATTGCATTTACCTACTATTCAAATTTCAAACATTAAACTAAAAATAAAACGATATCAGTAAAACATACAAAATAAAGGAGTATCGGCAGGTAAAAGTATATACGAAAACGACGTAACAGCTGAGCGTGACGGGTACTTATCTGCTAATATTGACAAATAGTGTCAAGTAGGCATCTAACATCATAATATTGCCTGCTGGAGCTGATAATACTGTGATCCACGAATTCGCATGTTCACTTTATGTGCACAGAAAACAATATTAAATCTGTCATACTATTTCAAGACATCATTTTTTTTTTTTTAGTTTTGTATATGTTTTATGGATCCAAAAAATTTGATCTAGGTACAGCACAGAGTATATTTTACCTATTGGGGTGACATTTTTAGTAGTAGTACATTGTATAATATAATATAACACAGCTGTTTGCGATACATCTGACTCCAATATGTACATATTATACACCAACCGGAAAATCGGAAAATTTCTCAGTGAAAAAACTCAAACGAGCTAAAACAATATAACATATAATATAAATATATATGCATTATGTTGTATAAAGTCGATTGTTCGTCCCTGTGGATACACCTCCGTACCTTAACTAACCCGAATATTGCATGTATACGTAGTTATGCATAAGCACTTTTTTCATATCGAATTTAAAGGTAACTTTACGTGTTTTTATGTCCGACGACAATTTTATCCGTCCTTATTGGTTCGTTTTACCGATAACGTTTCAATCTCGAAAATATTGATCATTTATTGGTTTTTCATCTTTATCACAGCAAGCTGGCTGACTACCGTTAACTCATTAAGATAAACCACATGAATTCTAATCCAGATTGTAAAACATTTCAAGTATAATATCTACGTCTAAAAGAATATTAATGATGGTCGGAAACAAAATATTAAGTAATAAGTGCAGGTAGCTTAACTACAACAAATGTCCAAAAATCTGGACAATTGGCAAAATCCCAATACCAAAATCGGAACAACAAAATGGAAAATAACTATGAAAAATATACTAACCCCCATTACTAATAACAATATGAGTACCTAGTTGTAGTTACATAATAATAAATATGGTCATGCATACAATTTTACATAACTCTCAAGTCACCGTATTGCAGTTAACTATTAACGACGGGTCCACCCTATCCAGAACCTTAAATGCATTTTGTTCGAATCATTTCCATTCCCCCACCACTTAGATCCTCCCACAATAATAAGTCTTATACCACCTGCTACCCACAACAGTTGCAGCTGATATTGCCGGTCAGTTGGGTCGATTACGATTGTTAGGTTTTGTTATTGTTACCACTATATACTGGATTTGACGTTCGTAGTAAACGGTTCACGAATATATTATAATATTATGTTTTAAATCACGTTTCAAGAGTGATCGAAGCGAAGAGATTCAACCTGGAATTTTAGTGGTCCCAAACTTTCCACATATTTTCGTTCCGTAACGACGAGGGTGGCGGTGAAGTAAAACCAACCCTAATTTCTCGAGCACAACCCTTTGAATTGTCACGAATTAATCCGATAACTATTATTTATGCGTCAAAGCTGCAGGACGCGTAGAAAAGTTTTCCTGTACAGGTATCGCTTGTGTATAGCGTGTACGGCGCCAGTGTGTCTATACCCGTGATGTGTGTGTGTGTATAATATTATAATGTTTATTATATTATATTGAGCTTACTATACGTGACCGCCTGTTGTTTACCTGAAATTATTATACTGTAATCGGTGACCGGCTAGGTGCCAAGAGCGTAACAATATTTGTCGAATCAGCGAGTTTTAACAAACAATAATGGTATAATCGTTTTATATAATAATTGTATAGTTTTTGACAATCATTATTATGCAGTTGACTTCAGAGATAGCTTTGAACTATCACGTTCCTGCCAAATACGAATTTATATTATACGTTTTTTACATTGTACATATTGTAATTTATAAAAACGCAAAAATCAAAGTTTAAAATATACCGATACACGTTGAACCTTTGTAGTTTTATTTTTTTGACTTTCGTAGTTAATATAATTTAGGCATTTCGATGTATATAATATATTTAACGAGGTTAAAGGTCTCGGGTGACGATTGTATAGTGTTTTCTGTTTGACGAGCATGGTTCAAATTACCCTAGTCCGGAGATCAAAGCATTAATACGGAAACTGTATTATACCTACCGATTTATATATAATATATAATATATGTTATCATAGAATCGCGGACGTTTCACTCCCGCTGTTTTCGTCCCCCTCAAAAAAACAAAAAAAGTAACAGACGTTACGTCCCCGTCTATTATTTAGATGGAACATTTGGCCCCCAGGAGTCATAGATTTATTTATACCTGCCCACAAGTCGTTTGGCCAACGGTTAGGCTATTTTATTACGTCCTAAATTAATTAACTCAAA
>PVMI01015889.1:0-23243 GCA_008528875.1 Aulacorthum solani
TTTAAAGAGCCACTAAACATTTTCGTAATTTTTTAAATATAATTTCAACTGACGGCTGACTGGCGGATATCAATTCGTCCAACAAAATGATATTGTATTCTTTTGAACTTTGTTCACGTTGTTAATTTGGCGTGACAGCATATGACTAATTAGTTGTAGATAGCNNNNTATATTAAACTATAATAAACATTTAACAACGATAGACTGTACTCCAGCGGGCACTATCAAATTATTTTTGTTATGTATTATTTCATATTTCCAAAAGCAGCAAAAATAATATACTTTTTTTATAGTGTAAAATATTGTTTTTGAACATAAAATAGTAATTTTTGTGCGTGTAGCTGGGGAGCCACAACTTTAGACTTAGAGAGCCACATGTGGCGCGCGAGCCGCAGGTTGCCGACCCCTGCCCTATAACCCTTTAATGAATACGTTTTTTTAACAATTACAAATTAAACACATTGATATACAATTGATATACCTATCTGGCTACATTGTTGAAAATTTAATTCATTTTTAAAAAATCTACAACTGTACCTAAGTATAATATTATAGGTATATTATGCTTTACATACCTAATCCATGTAGTGATGAGAAATAATGGTTATTAACAACATTAGTGTATTTAGTGAAGAGGTAATAAATGTGTGCAATAAATAAAATTGATAAAAATATGTTTTTGATAATTTTTACGTCCCATAATTTTGTTTTAACTTCACACTAAAGTTTAAAACGGAATTTTTTTCTAAAATGTTGTAAGGGATATCATACAAATCGTTTATTAATTACAATCATTGAAATGAATTGAATTTTTACATATTTGGACTAATTTCATCACGTATTAAAAATTTATTTGTACCTTATGAATGGTTTAAAGTTCAATTATTATATATTTTCATTGGGGAAGCATTATTTAGCATAACATTTGTAAATAAATATAAGTGTTTCCACATTAAAAAATTACTTCAAAAACATAAAAATATAGAACAATAATTAATGGTGAGTCAAAATAAAATATTTATTCGGCTAAAATAGACTGAAAGTAATAAACTAATAACTAATATTATTGATTATTCTTTGAAGTTAAGTAATGTGATAGTATATTTGCAGTCGTACAGATCAATGTCTATTAAAAAATAATCGATCATATCGTTTCATTAGTATCTGAACTTACTCACTTACTAACTATATAATGTTAAAAACAAAGAAATTATTTCAAAAAAGGAGTAGCTTAATTGACATAATAGTTACTACTATAATATCAAAAATAATTAATTAATTTCTGTTGACATTTTAACATCCAAATCACTATATAGACTCAATAATTGCTAATAGGTATATGGGATTAAATTTATAGTCGTATAAAACTGATAAAAGATTTCTACAAATTTCATTATTAAGGGGATTGGAAGTGGTGATTTTTGTTTCATCTAACATATATTACTCGCACACAATAAAGAAATTTACTGATAAAGTGTTAAGAACTAAACAGATTTACTGATCAACTTTAAATAACATTTTTGATTTTAACTTCATCAAAAATTGAAATTGAATAGCACCTTTTAGTTTATAATTTTTAATTTATAATAATAATTACAATGTTTGTTTATAGCCAACAAAATGTATATTACATAAATAATTACATCATATTACATACAATTTTACCATATTACACTTTTTTAGGATTTATCAAAGGAAAAATCAAAAGTTTGAGTGAATTTATCTCAAGGTCTACTCAAGGAGAAATTCAAATTGTTTTCAGAAATTATCATCTCGTAAATAGCGATAAAA
Organism: Aulacorthum solani; assembly: GCA_008528875.1. Taxonomy (NCBI): domain Eukaryota; kingdom Metazoa; phylum Arthropoda; class Insecta; order Hemiptera; family Aphididae; genus Aulacorthum; species Aulacorthum solani. Next base: position 1,792 of record PVMI01015889.1, read on the forward strand.
CGATACATTAGATATAATAAACGTCTAGATTTCAATGTAGCTTGTTGGCCAGAAAATCACTGCATCCAATACCTTTAAGCATCATTTTAGAACTAATATTAAAATATTAAATAACCTCTAAAATAAATAACCCCTTACGTTTGTATTTTAATTTATATTATATTAAATAATTTATTATCTATTATACCTCCATTATACATCTCATCATTTAATAATGAGTGACAGTGAGGAGAGAGAGAGAGAGAGAGAGAGTGAGATACAACAATACATAATGATTTACAAGTATTAAAAGACTACATTTTAAAATACGTGATATTTTTCTTTGTAAAAAGTTCATTTTCACAAATAAGTTCTAACCAACATGTTGGTGTACTGAAATGTTTTATATTTTATTATAATAAATGCAATAATTTGGTCAGTTACAATTATTATTTAAGTACGTACCTACTACGCTTTGCACACTCTGCAGGGGCTGCAACTGTATAATTTATATTCTTTATTTCTTTAAATGTATATTTTTACTTTTACCATAAATAGGAGATAGTTAGAAGAAATGTAAATATGTATATAAATATATAATATATATATACCTCGTTTATCATATAGATTCTTTGGGGGGACCTTCCTCTCGACCTACACTCTAGCCATCCCACCCGTTATGTATCTCAACCACTGGTACTTTCAGAAATCTGAGCACTAAAAATTATGACGGACATAACACTTAAAGGTAATACGTAAGAATTGTTCCTACCTATACTTAAATTATTATCCATATAACGTATATTCTCTTTATTATTAAGATTAAGTACAGGTACTTACTCATAAATCAGAGCAATGCAGGAATATAAGCAATGTACTTGGAAGCATATAGTTATTACTTATTATAGGTACAAGGAATCTGAATGTATAATTAGTTTGCTAATCAGTGACCTTGTATTTTAAATAATTAACATTTTTATTGTCAACCCCTATAACTACTAACTTAAACGCACAGGTAATGAATTTGTTGACAGAACCTGGGGATTCAAAATGAATTGTGTGCGGTTCGCACAAATATAACATACAAGAAGCTCTACAATGTAAATGGGAAAAATATAATTTTCTGATCATATTTTTTTTACCTTGTTGTAACATTCAATTAAAATGATATTAGGTATATGTATATAAAAAAAAATAATGAATGTTATAATATGGTTTTTTCGAGGATATAATAAAACTGTTGCGTGGAAAATGACTGCGCGTTCATTTTACTCATTTTTTGTTTCTAATTTAATTCAAGCACTGACTTAATATTTATTCACTCACCAACACTCTCGATAATATTTTTTATGTTTTATATTTTATGTTTTATTATCGACTTATGTTAAAAGACAGTTATATCAATTAGTCCGATTAAAAAACACCATTTTTCTAAAAACTACTTTCTCGTGATCCCTATATAAGAATTAGCAAACATTTTTTGTCATACGTTCACTTATTCATAAATCATATTGATATAGTCTTCTGCGAGTGACTGTTTTTTGTACTTTTGTAGTTTTATCAAAGTATATTCATCATGATCGAATATAACAGTAGGTATTAAATATGAATGTAGGTATCTTTTATTATAGGCACTTATGCAATGCATGCGTACTGTTAAGCTCTTTTTTACATATTGTCCATAAAAAAATAAATTAAAAAAAATATTTTTCTCTTAAATTCTTTAAATAAAATATTTTTTGAAGCATTATATTTACAATAGGTAAAATAACATAGAAGAGCTTATAAAATAAATTAACTGTAGATAACAAGTTATGGTGATATTTTTATAACTTGGTATATAAAATAGTTTATTATACAACATCAATGGTCAATGTTATACGATCTTAAAGTCTACTATTATGTATTTTTTATGGTTTGAAACTCAATTTATATTGGTACACAAAATAATATACTATACGAAGTTTATTTCAATATTTTTGTTGTATATTTATAATATAATAGGTCAAAAGCGCAGGTTTAAACACTACACAATCAATGCCAAAATACCAGCTAGGCAGGTAAAATAAGTCACTGAATTATATCAGACTTTGTACAGTTACTACTTACTATAGTACTATACCTTATAATATAATGTGTAGAAACTATTGAAACTGGACGATAATAATTAAAAGTATAAGTTGTCCGTAGATATTGGTATGAATGCCGGAGAAAAAAAATACTCAATAGAAAAGCTACATTTTTTCTAAAACATAAAAATGGGCGTTCGGTGTTTTAAGTATATTAATATTAATAGGCATATTAATAATATTCAATTTATTACAACCCATTTAGTATAATATATACCATAAAACATATATACCCTATATTTAATAGGTTTTGGAGTCCCGACTGAAAACTATACGGTCCAAATTAAAGTTTATTCTTACTACTTCCTATATTATATTATATCTAAAGGTTATAGTTACATAAAATACATCTCTTGTAACATATTCCCCGTCCCCCTTATAAGAGACCGATTATTAAAGAAATTGCTGTCTATTTGTATATTTTAATAGTTAACTAATAAGGTCGGCAATACTAATATTATTGTTGGGTATTATTTTTAATACAATTCTGTAGATCATATTAGATATGTATATAATGTAGGTATGTAGAAAATGTTATAATATACAAGTGTTGTATTATCATAATATAGGGTAGAAGTCATATTAATATTAGGTAAGGTGTACATTTGGAAGTTCAAGGGACAAAAGGCACCCCTAGAGTAGGACGTTATAAAACTTTATACTCTTATAAAGACCAATCAGTCTTGTAAGTTGTAATTATAATTATGAAGGGAAATGTCATACTACAGGTAGTTAAAATCTTAATCTGACCTTTCCACAAATACAAATTGTTAACTCCTTTGCCAGGTAAATTGATAACAAAAAAACAAGTAGGTAGTATATAAAACATATGGCGTACAGTGTACTCCGTCCTATTATCAGAATCGAAAAGAGCACTGTAAAAACAATTCCCCTATTTACTTAATAAGAAAAAATTTGTAATTATATAATATCCACAAATCATTGGGCAATTTTTAAGACGTGTTGTGTATTTTCTTCATGGGTCGTAGACAAGCGGAGATAAAGATAATTTTGTGCCTGGAGACAAATAATAATAATATATTGATTATCCATACGTCATAGGAAACGTACTACTCGCCAGGGGCCCACTATTGATGGATATGTCTATCCGTTGTGGGTCCAGGTCCATAGCCCAGCTACCTGTTCCCTGCACTCTGTCCCTTTCGTCATTTCGGTAATTCGAGCCAAGTCGTAGAAATCATTATACTCGAAAAATAACACTCAATTTCAATAATATAGTAAAATTAATATAACAAAATTAATTTTATTTGAGGTTGTGGTATATACCTATCACCCTACAAAATCATTATAAAATCACTTTCGCCTTGGCTTCTCGTTCACAGACTCTCACGTGCCTCCCATATTGTACACAGTGGACTCGGCAGGGTTGAAAAAAATTTCTGAGCGCTGGACGGTCATCGTATTGATCGGTGGCCCACTTTCGCATGCGTCGCGAGTCAAAAGATCGGTAACGCACCTCACGTCCGACCGAGTGCTCGTCACCGCCGGTCCCTCCACCACCGGTCCCTGCAACACCGGTACCGCCAACGCCGCCGCCGGTAACACCACAACCATCACCGTCCACCGGCTGATGCGACGACTGTGACTCTGCAAGGCTGCCGTCAGGGTGGCCGTGGTTCAGGGGAAGATTTGGTGGCTCCGGCAGGCACGGCATGCTGGGAAGGCAAGTGGCTGCAGGATACATTAAGCACAGAGGCCGGTCGGCCACACACTTCAGTCGCTCGCAATAGTGCTGCATCCCGTCGTTTCTGGTGCACTTGCAACCGACGATCAACCGGCCGCCTCGGAATTCAAACCGGTCAAACTCGACGGTCGGCCGGTTTTCGTCACACGTCATTTTATTTCTCGACATGAATTTGTTTGAGCACTATCCCGCGGACCGTCGTTTAAGTTATAATTGTAATTATTTTTATCGTATCTTTAGACTGGAAAAATATTGTCAACATAGAATCAGAAATATAGGCATTATAAGTATTACAGGTATTTTAATAATATTAATATGATTTATTGGTTTTATGTGGATACGTCACAGAGAGAGTATAGCGACTAGATTCTAGTTTAAACGCCCAAAGGTATTTAAAGAGTGAGTCCACGTGGGTACAGGATCATATTTTTATTCATATTTTTATTTAAAATTCCGTATTTTCCTTTTAAAAACACTTCTTTTAATAGTATTTTGGGTCGTATGATGTCTTTATTTTTGATTAGAAATAAGATTATGATGCAATGTATTTTTCTCTGGTGCTATAAAACGTAGCCGTGTATGAGTACAAAATGATATATTTTTGAGGACCCTTCAAATTATTTCAATGATGTTTTAATTTTCAGTGTATTCGCTTTTAAGTTCAACTTTTTAAAACATTTTTCACATTTAATGTTTAAAGAGTACGTAGACTGTAACACAAAATTAATTTTTCATGATAAAGTCAGCTTATTAATAAAATACGTATATTGTATTATAATAGTCAGATAGTGTCGAACGACTCGAACGTGTAGTAGATATGCAATACTCGTCGACCATACTTTTCATACCTACGGATAATTAAAGAGGCGATAACAATACTATCTAATATTCTATTGCCTATAATAATATAATGAAAACAAAATGCATTACTGTACAACGCGTATCCCGTTAAATAAATGTTTAAGTTGTAAGAAATACATACTTTAACACTTTTTTATAGTACATTCTAAAGACTTATAAGGGTTTTTGCATATTTATAGGGCATTTTGATTCCAGTAGGTACTATTAGAGATCGTAATGGCTTGCCAAATGATCGTATATAATATATGCTGCAGCGTAGCACACTCCAAATCAATCCTAAATTCTAATAATATAGTTGACATATAGTAATTTATAACTACGGTTTACGACATACATAATAAACGTCTCAAAGCTGTCAGTCAATATACGCATCGTCCTTGATGGTAGCGGTGGAAGAAAGTGAGCAGAAAGCTTCAATATCGATTCCCAAATTTTAAATGACGTCACTGATACGTAAATGTGACGCAAACAGATTTCAAACGTATCTACAATTTCGAAACACTTTTAATTGCATAATAAATGTTGTATTAGTTCCTAACATATTTTCTTCGTAGGTTATCAAAATGCAATAAAATAATATATTACTTTTGCGGATACTTACTTTTAAAATAATTAACTGTATGTAATAAATAATATTTTAAACAAATTAAAGACATTGAGATGAAAGATAATTTTATATTAATTTGGAATTTAGGATTAATCTAAAATGGTTAACATCTTGATAAAAAGATACACGCATACTTGCATACAAATTTTCAGCAATTTTTTTTCACTTCACTCATTTGTCTCTATGGAAAAAAGTAGCTACTTAAGTACTGTTAATGTTTTGCTTTTTTCCATTTGGTACCACACTTTGGAGGTGGAAAAAACGATAGTATATTACTTCTACCAGTATGAAAATATTCTACACTAGTTTGTAGGTAGTTGACTTTTTAAGCTGTTCATAAATTAGTGTGTATAAAAATAAAACTACAAAGCACACGCACAATGTATAAGTGCATATTTAAGATTTTCCTATAATGTGATGCCCTTTCCTTCACCATAGGTATAGAAATCCTCTATAATAGGTAGGTAAACAATGTACGGGACATTATGCTTTGTATTCATATCATTATAACAAATCGTAGTAAATGTTTAATCTACAAGTACCTATAGAGTAGGCCTATCTTAAGTAAACCGTAAACGTAATGTTTTATTTTTAAACTTTGAACATATTGTAATATTGTACTCATCACAAATGAGTATAGCAATAATAAAAGGAACCGAAATAATAATGTGACAAGTCAGAGGTGATTTGTTAGTTGTATTTTTTTTCCATTCCGAGAAATCGGGAACAATAATAATATATAATATAATACTGTGCGTGTTTCGTTATTATTGTTTAAACATCGTTATATATTACTCGTTATCACTATAATAAATTCAGTACGTAAATCATTTTTCTATTTACATCTACTAACAGCCATATATAGAGGGGAGGAGAAGATGGGGCAACTAATAACCCCCTCGCCCTGAAATGTTTTTCTGTACACGTGCCTGAGATGTAATATATACACTACTTATGCTGTGGTTTTATCTATTTATCGTATTTTTGATCGATAATCTCTATAATATGAGTTCTAAACATTGAAAAAATTACTATATTAATACCTACCACAACTCAAAAGAAAATTATACCTAATGTGATGAAAAAACTTTTTATTATACTACGTTATACTATATAATGCTAACCGTATTATTACGTCATCGCCCGGGTTAAAATTAAATCTTTGAATCTTTCTATATCGTTTTCTGTTTCACTTCAGTTTAAGTATATTATACAAACACAAATCCAATGCGATTGGTTTTATGATTTTCGACGTTTGATGTAAAAACAAAAAACTAGAGACAAATTAAAAAAAAATGTTTAAAAGCTGGTGGGAATCTAATATCGTTAAGATTGGTAATTGTCTCTATGTGCTCACACACTCAAAAAAAAATCAAAATTATGAAAGCAAATCGTAAAAGTAATCATTACAATTATGTTCATAAACATTTGATTTTAACTTTAAACACTCAATCTCAAGGAATCTATGCATATAGCTTTTATTAAAAACGTTCTAGTAGTTTTTGAATTTGTGGAGGACAAACAAAAATCATTAATTTTTATACATATGTATTATATTACTTTTGTCTTATATGTATTATTATTGTTATGGATTTAAAGTATTATTGGTATTCAATTTGTTTTTTTCGATTCTTGATAAATACCAAAATGAGTACCATTATATTTTAAAAATGTGATTACATTAAACATTATTAATTAAAACTAATTAGAATTCCTCTAAGTAACGCTGGTCTTGGAATTAGTGTAAGAGATTTGATGGTAAAAAAAAAGCTAATGAGTAATCATTACTGAAAAAAACAAATGTTTTTAAATAAAAATTTAATTTATAATATTATTCTTTCTCTTTATCTATATTATTTACTTTGAATAACACAAGAGCTATGCTTTTCTTTATGTAAATTATTTTCTTTAATATTAATGAGATAGCATTGGTTAATAATTATGTAATATGTAAATTTTAAATGCATGTACTTTAATCGGTTCCAATTTAATATTATAATTTCAATGGAATCATACTAATCAAACGTTTTTGAATACCAAAAATATTCTTTTTATGCGCACATTGAACTTCTAATAAGACCTATATAATTGATTCGTTATCTCTGTTTATTATATACGCACAACATACTATAAAATGTGTTATTTGTACAAACTATAACATCAATGATAAGTTCTTATTCATTAGTCGTTAAAATTAAATTACTGCCGACTACTATTACATTTAAAGACAATAAAATCCATCGATGATGAAAATTTAAGATATTTTAATGCTTATTTTTATGTTTAATTTAACCAGTGTTTTATACCAATTTTTAATATTTTAATGAAGTTTTAGAAATTTAATAACGAATCTTAAAAACTTATAATCAAATGTAAAATGTATGGGTTGTGATTTTTTTTGTCATTAGGCTCAAAATTGATAAAATTAAAACGCAAAACTAAAAGTGACTGAAAAATGTACAAATATATGATAAGTCAAATTTTTAAACTGTCAAGTACTTTAAAAAAGGATGTGAAAGTATTACATTTCGTAAAAAGTTTAAAAATATAATTCATTGGTAAATTATGTTTTTAAAACTGATCAATAAATTGTTTTTAAAATATGTTTTAGAAATTTGGTCATCTATATGATAGGTGTATTTGGGCATACCGAAAATGTCAATACTATTTGTATAGTAGCTAGCTAGCATAGAATTCGGCTGATATAAATATATTCTAAAAATAAGTTTTATCGAATATTAAGTTCAAGGTATAAATGATTTATTTTATCATTATAAGAAAAATTCGGATTAATCTTATTAAATGTGTGACGATTATTGTGAAAATATCAAAAAAATCAGGTAAGTATAAATACTTACGCTAAATACGCTTGGTGTACGTCGAACGATTAAATTTACTATAATCCAACATTTAAATGCAAGTTAAACCATAAATTCTACTATATAACAAGACTAAATACATTTCTACCTACGTAACTAGAATTCACTGACTTTGCCTTCATATCTAAATGAAAACTCATATAAGCATTAAACTTCTTGTCCAAAGAGATAAACAATTGATAGGACTATTGATAGACATCTTCTTGTAATCATTGCGGTAAACACAAAAATTATTATTGGTGCTTTTTAAACATATAAATATATAATATACTTAATGTTAATCGAACATCATACCTAATAATAATATTATATTCAAACATTAAATTTAATTAGATTGTTTTTAATATTGTAATCATATTTGTTCCATCAGTTTAGTTACAGTTATTTGTGATTCATCCATATAAATAGATAGTATGTAGGTTACTAGCCACTATGGAGTAGGTAATCAAACAAATGGCATTATGAAAACAAGTTTAACGAGTGTATACCATCGCGTTTATGAATGGCTACCTTTTTTTACCATAAAATTATCTCAAGTCATTTAAGATCACTTTTTTTATACCATTTTAGCACAAGTAAACTTTTTATATTAGAATTACTACTAAAGGTCGTCTCAAAATTGTACAGTGTATTTATTATTTGAACGTGAAGTTTTACTGATTCGTGCGAGAGATGAGAATTGTTATATAAAGGAAAAAATAATTTTAGTTTAAAAATGTATATACTATGTAATGTAGATAGGTACCGGAAACCCTTGAAATTTCAATTATTTTATTCACTAATTTCTGTGAATACCTATCTCTATATTATTATGAGCGAAATTATTTTCAATAAAACTATTGTCAATATAAAGTACCCATTATTTTTTTCAGAGTCTACCTAATTAATCGATAGTTGTATACATAATCATTAAATACTCATTATAAGCACTTAGTCCTGTTTCTAAGTAATACTGATTAGTTGTTTCACTTCCGTTATAAACTTGTACTTTAGTACTTATGAACAAAAGACACTGTAACGACAATTTAAATGTTTGAACTAAACGTAGGTAAATACTAAATTAATTATGCACATGTAAATATTGTACACAACACAAATAATATGATAAACCATATACGCAGCAGAACAACTATACCGGGTGTGCAAGGTGTGCATTGATCACCGTTCGAGCGATTTTAAACTCGACCCTAATAAAAATAATATTTCCAGACCTTCTCATATCTTATTAATAATCATAATTAATTTTTTTGAGATCCATTTAGCATTACCCAGAGGTATGTTTATTTTCATATAATTAAAAAGTATGCAAACACGGTATGGCACAATGCAATTATGTAAATGTATATAGGTAGAATTTAATATATAATTATATTATTTAAATAATTGTTCTATACATACGTAGAATACAAAATTAAGAAAAAAATGAGGTTTTTACACGTTGCCAATTTAAAAAAAAACTGATTTTATTTTTTATATTAGGTACTCAAAATAAATAACCGTACATAGATGACATTTTCACTGAGTTAATGTAAGAAATTTCTAAGCACCATATTTCGAAATATTGTGACACTTTTTGAGCTATTTTTAAGCATAAGAAAAATTCGATGTCTATTAAATTTTTTTTTAATTATTCCCAATACAAAAATTTACGCTTAATCAAAAAACTGAACAAAATGTAATACATAATACGATCCTCATAAGTTTTTGTTAGTGGAAATTAAAAAAAAAATAGAGCGTAAATCCACAGTAATTTTTTATGAGCGTCTGAAGTTAAAATTTTGACAAAATTCATCAAAATCACAAAAATTGCCAAATTATTTCGAGTTAGAAATTCATTAAATTGTTTCTATTTATATCTAAGCTTTTCAACTCTAATACAAGATTCAACTTAAGTTTTCCTACATTTAACAAAAAAAAGTTTACTGGAAAGTCAAATCAATTTTTTACAGGCGATTGAAGTTGGAAATTCACTCATAAATTAACAAACTCTCAGACAACGATTTTCTTATTTTGTTATCAATCAAAAATTTTTCATTGTAGGTACTTGAAATTTTCATTAAATATTTATTTTATCATTTACCATACATTATGCAATACTCAAAATATTTCAACTCTTTTTAAGTTATTTATGACTATTTTCAATTTTTAATTTTTTTAGTTTTATATTCTATAATTATAAAAAAATATTATTCATTGGGTCAAAAATCTTGAAAATTTAATACTAAGCTTCCTCATAAGTAGTTCTAATAACAGTCGAGAAATATAAAGAACCATAACTGGGCACTTTTTTATAAGTACTTACTTAAGTTCAAATATTGACAAAATTCATAAAAAATCTCGAAAATATTAAAATAATTTTGTAGTTGAAGATTTTGAAATGTTCAAGGACTAAAAGTTTAAAACAACGATTCTCGTAAATAATTCATACTGTAACCAAAATATCTACTAAAATATAGACACAGTAATTTTTAATAGTTATTTTAAGTTCATAATATTAATGTTGTAATACATTTTAGAGATTTCTGACCGAGTAATTAATTTTTATCGAAAATAGTTAAAAACTTGTAAAACTATAAATTTTCTTATACCTTTAAATAACTCAAAAGTAATCTCAACTTTTCGAAGATTTCATTGGGCATAAAAATTGTTTATACAAGCATTCAGTGAATATTTCATGTATTTACTATTTTTTCTTAGAGTTACACTAATAAACAAATTTTGAAAACTGGTATCGCTCAAAAATCTCGGTTTTGCCTTATTACATTTTGGTTTTTCTGACGGTTTTGAAAACTAATCATAATGTTTTATTTTTGACCGGGCAAAGTACCAACTAGCTTCAGTTAATTACTTTCCTACTGTTGGAGAAAATGTGCAAAAACAAAAAAAAAATTAAAAACACATCATTGCAAAATCAATACATTCATAACTCCAGGCAGAATTTAAACCGTGGTGTATTTTATAGGTTAGTATAAGTATATTTTATGAAAATGACGTCAATAAAAATTTTTAAAATGTTAAAATCGAAGATCTGCTAGATTTTATTTCATATAATATAAACTCTAGCTATTATACATCTTATTTAGAATAGGTAGAAACTTTTTTGAAAATAATATTTAAGACTCAAATTGTGGTTTGGAAATGTAATGTATATTTGTGGCACTGTAGGTTGTAGGTACTAAAGAATAATTCCTATATAAATATTAAATATAAACTAATTCAAACATTATTTGTAATCGAACTCATTTTGGCTGCGGAATTTATCTAAATAAATAAAACAACTACTTGAAACAGCGCATTCAAATTGGTCATTGATATCGGGCCCACTCATGACCTATGATCATTATTTTTACCTAATCATACTCAAACATCCGATTCTCCATTATTGACCATTCGTCGTTATACCTACCTGCCACCTTCTAATTCTTTATATAAATTATTTATTTGCAATGAGTCCATATAAATCCTCAGAGAAATATAATATGTATATTCCTTTTTATATTGTTTTGTTATATTTAATTTTGTTAGTTTATAATCTCTCCTTAAGTGTTTAAAAAAATATTTTGTGAAATGAAGTCCTAAGAAGTTAGAAAAATATAATTTATGTACCTAACCATATTTGTATAATGTATATATGTATATTTATATTTACATGTTTAATTTAATTTAACCTAACCTAATGATTCTAGATTTCTATATAGTATGGATATTATTTCTCCTGCTAACAAAAGCAATTAATATTTCGTGAATACATATTTTGGTTCAACAAATTAATGAACTGTGGTATGGGAAAACAATATGAAATATTTACTCAAAATAAAATATGCGTAATAATATCCCATGATATTTTATGTTACTTTAACCACCGACTATTTCCCATATTAATGTACTGCCGACAAGATTTCGTTAAGCCAAAATGTACTATTTCCAAATTTTATATTTGAAAATGTTTATTATTTTATTTAAGTAATTATTATTAATTAAGTTACATTTTAAAGTGTGGAGAAAATTACCAACAGTTAAAAGTAGATAATTTTGATTATTCTTAAAAATAAAAATGTTTTTAACTTAATAAAAATATGTATTTGGGATAGCAAATCGGGTCATAACATGGTTATCACTAGTATCCTTATCTATATAAATGAATGTTTATTCTGTGGACTCAGAAATTACAGAACAGTTTTCAATAAAAAAAAAAATGAATCAATAGATTTCTAGATATTTTGGGAGTTTTAAACTTAACTTTCAACCGTTTTATTTCCATAAGGTGATTCACACCTAAATTTATAAATTAAAAACTTGTTTTTAAAAACAGTAAGTTTTGTAAAATAATATTCTTCATTTTTTCATGTTGTACTTTATATTTACCAATTTATTCAAAGTATGCTATTGGTTGGAAATAGTGCCTATATAACTTAACTTCATCTTTAAAATCGTAGAGTTGTTAACTTTATAAAGATTATTATAATTATTTAAGTACATAAGAAACCTTAAAATATATTACTATTACTATTACCTTATTGATTATTTATCATTAAATGTACAATAATATTTCAGACTTTTAAAACAAAAAATCATTCATTACAAAAAAATTGAGTTTCATTTTTGGCTAACAAAAAATAATTAAGTGACCAGCAAATAATTAAACAACCTTAACATCTATCATCTTTTAATCATTCTTTTATATTTACCTGTTTTTTTAAAATTGTATTAAAAATTAAACTAAAAAGGTTGATAGGTATACGTAACTTGTGACAGTTTTAATGTAGACAGATGTTTACGATAAAAAACTTCCCTACCAGAATAGATTGAGTTAAAAATCTAAGCATTATGTCGACTAAGTACTTGTCGAATACAAAGACACAAAAAACTCACACACCCGTTGTAAAATCAATGCATTCACTGATTCGGTCAGAATCGAACAGACATTTCAACCGAAAAAAGTTTCGAGTTCCTGTGATTATTATATTTTAAATTGCAACATAATTTATTGTCAAAATTATTATAGAAACATTCCTTATTTTTCTTTAAAATATCCAAAGCAGTCAAAATAAGAACTTTAGATGTCTGTAAAAAAAAATGTATGACTATAATATACTTTTAGTGCTTATTAGGACTTATGAATTATAGATGTTTTGTGAGAGAAATGTGGAACATCACACAGCGCACACGAAGGGAGGGCGACCCTCTTTGCCTCTCCCCCGCAAGGACATGCCGTTATAATGCAGATTCATTTTTATATTTTACATATTATAGATAAGTAGTGCAATAATGACAGTTTCATACTCAGATCTTCCCACAAACATGATTCTTTTGTATTAATATAATATCATTATTTATATTCAGATTTATATTCTCATTATAATAAGTAATAACGATAGATTGCATGAATCTCGCATAACGAAATTATAAATTGCTAATTATCTAATTATCTAATTAGGCATTTACGATTAACCAGAGTCGTGAATTGACTATTCACAAAAAAATAATACATACAACATTTTTAAATTTTAAACAATATATTATTTACTCATTAATCATTACTGAGGTTAAATTGTTAAGACACTCAAGATACACAAACGGCTATATAACATAAGCATTAGAGGTGCGAAAATTGAAGAATAATATATATTATTAATATATGTTGGCCGAATATAGAATTATACCCAATATCTTAATGTATATCAAAAGTGCCAATGATATAAAAAAGAAATATAATTTGTAGTTTGTATCAAAATTAGTATTTTATGGTTTTATTTTTTTTTTTATGTTGATTTTTTAATTACATTTTATAGTATGTGTCTAAATATTTCAAATCGTTAATAATAATTATCAAATACAATTTTTATATTCGTGATAATAAAATAACATGTAATAAGTCGTAAGCTTGTAATATTAATAAAAATAAATAGATAAACATCATAATATTTTTATAATACAAAGTTATATTTTATACTGGTTAGTATATTAATCCCACATTTTTCAGATATTCTTTTCGACTCATTTTACCATTCTAGCATTTCTTGCATTGTAAATGATGCCCCCGTGAGATGTTCTAAATGTCGAGTTTTAAGGAATAGAGTTCATAAATAAATATATTTTCACTTTGTGAATTTAGTTAAATAAATAATTACATAAATTACTATGGTATGAACTGAGCAATGAGCAACACAAAATTGGTCTTTTTAATACAAATAATATAATTCAGTTGTCTTTATAGTGCGTATAACATATAACAATATACTACATCTTTGTCTGGAATTTCAGAACTATACCTAAATTTTAGAATCAATGAAAGTATCCCTGAAATACAAGTATTTAACCATTAGCCATTTCTCTAAAATATATATATTTTTGTTCATTGAACAGAATGTATAATATGAGTTTATTTGTAATTGTTTTTGTAAAATCCATTTTCGGTATCGATTAAGCGAAATGCGAATTATTTCTAAGTATAGGTCATTACTTATTAGCATATATTGAAATATAATAATTGCATAAATTATAACACAAACACAACTCTCTATCTTGGTCAGGTAATACATTATTTTTCATGTAGGTAGAGTTTTCATAAGAACGATACTATTTATTTTTTGATTATATCGTTTTGAAAATTATGTCTTCCACCGGTGGAAACGACCAACCAATTTTTTTCCTGGAAGATTAACAGAAACTCCGACTACAGCTCCCGCTGAGCGCAAACACGACACACTGGCGGCATAATTCTATTGTCTGAGTGGCGCCGCTGTGGTGGCGGCAAATCGTGTCATGATGGCAGGGTGGTATGGTGGCAGGGTGGTAGGGTGGCATTTTACCGACATCGCTCGGCAGTATGTATATATGGACTATAACCCTCGTCAGCAATAACTGTTATGACAATATCGTTATA
The DNA here is from genome assembly GCA_008528875.1 of Aulacorthum solani. Classification (NCBI taxonomy): domain Eukaryota; kingdom Metazoa; phylum Arthropoda; class Insecta; order Hemiptera; family Aphididae; genus Aulacorthum; species Aulacorthum solani. Next base: position 16,838 of record PVMI01015889.1, read on the forward strand.
ATATTATTGTGTAGAAAAATGATGAAAAATAACCACAATAATATCAAAAATAATATTATATTACGCTCCTTAATTCAAAAAAAAAAACATTCCAATAATATGAATTACTATTATTTGATCTATAATATTATCAGTTTAAGCTGTAACTATTTAGAAAAATATGGAAATATTTCGTTTACAAGGAATTTCGTCTGCAAGGAACCTCTTTTTTGACCAAGAACATGCCTTACATGAAAATGTCTCACTCCTTTAGTTTAGTGATTTGGATTTCGATAATTTTTTATTTAAAAAGATCATGATAAAACACTTTTCAATATTATATTTCAAAACCATATATGTAATATGATTTTGAATATGATCAATTCTAATCAAAATATGTAACCATGAAGTTGAAATATTTCAAGTTTTTCGTCATGTGGTATCTGAATGTTCGATACAATATAAATGACTAGTTACGAAAATAAATAATAATGTCTAATAAACTGAAATAATGAAATTCCGAATACTCTGAAAACCAGAACACTGAACAGATGGAAGTCAATCATAATATTAATATAACGTCATAATGTTTAAAACTTTATCATATTCAACAATTATAACCATGATTATTGACTATAGACGATTATTACGGCTCGATGGAAAAACACAACGCGACATAAAACATGAAGAATATTTGTACAGATCCCTTAATCGTCATTCACGATAACACAAATGCCATGAGCGGCACAAAAACATCATATTGCCTAAATATTGCCCCTTGTACACGAGCAGATTCCCCTTCGGTAATAAAATATGTACTTGAAATGACGGTATAACATCAAAATCTAATTAGGTTTAAGGAATGCTACTAAATGTAATAATATTACTATAGCCATTATAATTTATAATAATTAGGTAGAAATATGGTAAAATCATTTTTCGTATGCGATTTTTTACCGTCGAATTCATATATAACACAATGGATAGGTATTTGACAACTACTGAACATCAGTAAACGGTAAACGGTACCAACTTGTCCACTTTTTTAATTCTATGCAAGACAATAAATGTTATTCGTTGGGTCAAAAAGCTTGGAAATGTAATACAAGGTTCAAGTTGTTACAATAACAGTTAGTAATAAATATTAAAGATCAATAGACATGATTTTTTTTTGTATCAGTATTTTAAGTTCAAATGTTGACAAAATTTATCAATTTACACTTGACAATTTCGATGTAGTCATTGCCACTGCAAGTTACATATTGTATAATATAATTATTATATAATATAATATAATATAATATAATAATTGATCGGATATAGTAATTTTAACTTAGGTATAACTTTGATTATTTGATCACTACATTTTCACCCCGCGTATTATTATTCAAAGTCAATAGACTCAAAGTCACATGAGAAATAGATTATAGATTATTTGAGACCTTACGTAAACCAGGATATCGAGGAATAATTGAATATTTCAAAATCGAACAAATAAATAATAATTTTGGTGCAAATTACAAACTCCCTATTTTTTCAATCTCTATACGACTATATTATCTACATAAGTATAGTTAAAAGATAGCTCGCACTGCAGGCATTTTTGTTAGCTCACGATAAAATAATATTTAATTTTGTTTATTTATAAGGATGCCATTGTTAATATATTAAAACATTACTATAGCCATTATAATTTATAATAATTAGGTAGAAATGTGGTAGGCATATTATCCAAAAAAAAAATCTTTGTCACGAGCAAGGCGCCGGGAGGGACGCCTAATGAAAAATAATTATTAGGTAACATTAATTTAATGTATTATTGACAAAATCATGAACATTTTTATAACCTTTGTATGGAATTTTTAGCCATTAAGAGGACAGCGCACCCACGTGTCGTTTCCGTCTTACACGTACACGACGCAAAAAATATTTGTTCATTCGTTTCAATGTTTGAAATTAGTTTTGATGTTTGATCCTATTGTAAAATGTAAAGCGAAGATTATTATCTAGTTATGATTATTTTAAAATGTACAGTTTAAAAATGGTTAGAACTTACTTAAAAATAATTATATCGATAAATGCTTAAGTGGGGCCTAGATAACAAATAATCTTTCCTTTAAACTTTTTAATAGGTCAATTCACTCTAGTGTGCAAGACGAAGACAACAGATGAGTGCGCAACGTCTTCTTAAGAGTTGTTATTTCCGTCTTACAAACGCACTAAATGCAAAATTATACGTTTCGTGTAATAATCTATTTTTAAGATTATTGTCTAGGGCTAAAGTCGTCAATACAAGCTTCTATGGATAATTTGAAGAAAAAAATCCAAGGTCAACAAAACTTTGGTTTTTTTGTTTTGCTTACCCACATATTCTGGGTCTACTTCTCGGGAACAAACAATGAAAAAAAAGTAATCCATAAAGTAAAATGTTAATTGACATTCACTTTTGTGTCTCCTCTACGGCTCGAAGGGAATTACGGGTCGTCTATTTCCAACCCATGATCTAGGGTATCTCAGGAGGCTTTTATTGATATTTTATTTACGAACATTTAAAAAATGTACATATGTATTTCTTGAAACATTTTAAAACAATCATAACGATAATGCCTTGCTTTAAAATTGAAACATCAATAAACGCCTCCGAGATAACATAGATAATAATCTTGCATTTAAATTTTATAATAAATCAATTCAGTCTAATTTTAAAAATAACAAAAATATTAATTATATTGTGAACGAAACATTTACTAAGTTGTACGTTTGTAAGTTGGAGACCACACTTGAGAGTGTGGAGTTTTCCGCATTTGTTGTCTCCGTCTTACAAGTGAGTAACAAACATAGAACATATTTACGATCAGCAGTTAACGTTTAGTTACGTTATTTTAAAAATTGAAATGAATCGACTTATTATGAGAAACGTTATAGTAAGAACATAATTTGTAATCCTATACGTCGGTTTTTTATACGATAATTCAATTTTAGATTCTAAGCGGAGCGATGAATGTATTGATTTTACAATTATGTGTGATTTTATTTGATTTTTTTTTAAATTTATTTTTTTCGTGTCTGTCATTACCTTTTAGGACAGTAATAATGCTTCGATTTTCAATTTCAGTAGCTTTTCTGGTTGGAAAGTGAATCTATTTGGTACTTTAAGGGGTCAAAAGTAAAAAGTACTTTTCAAAAGCGCCGTGAAAAACAAATGAAAAATTAAGGGGAAAACGGGAATTTTTACGGAAACCCGATTTTCGACATAATCGATTTTGGTATTTGCTGTAACTCTAAAAAAAATGATCGCATATTCATGAAATTTTCACAGGTTATTTATATTAGCATTTTCTATACACACTAAAATTTAAAAGTATTTTGATTTGTTTTGAACTGTTTATGGATATTTGAAATTGTCAACCTTTAAGTTTTTTTTTTTTTTTTATAAATGAAATTAAAATTTATTCGTTGTTTAAAAAATCATGAAAATTTAATACAAGGCTCCTAATATATTGTTAAAATGATATATAAAAATTATTTAAAATACGTTGTCACAATTTTTTTAATGAGTATTTGCAGTTTCAATTTTGATAAAATACGTAAAAATCAGGAAAATTTGCAATTTATTTTGAGTTAAAAATTCAAAAAAATTTATCTTTTTAAGTCTAAGATTTGAAAATTTAACAGTAGATCCTTCATGAGTTTGCTGCTTTGATCTAATGAAAAATATCTACCGGAAATTCAAATTAAATTTTTATGAGCGTTTGAAGTTCATATTTTTACAACATTTTATATTCACTCGATTTCTCTTGTCCCGATATTCGTATTTTATTGTTATTCAAAAACGAATAACTGTAGAAACTTGAACATTTACACCATATGTTTATTTTATCAATTCCTTGACTCGATAAAATTTTCAATATATTTCAACAACTTTCTAGTTATTTTTAGACATTTGGAATTTTCCGTTTTTTTTAGTATTTATTTCTATAAATATCAATAAAATCTTATTCGTTAAGCCAAAAAGATTGAAAATTTAATACAAGGCTCCTAATATAATGTTACGATAGTAGTTGAAAAATATAAAAATTCATATTCACAATTTTTTTATAAGCATTTAAAGTTCAAATTTTAGCAAAATATGTAAAAATCACGGAAATGTGCTAAATATTTCAAGTTAGAAATTCATAAAAATGTTTCGTTTTAAATCTAAGGTTTGAAAGTTGAAATCATGATTCTTCGTAAGTTTGCCTAACTTAATGAGATAAAAAAATATCTAATACCGAGTAAAATTAAATTTTTATGAGCTTTTGAAATTTTTACAACATAGGGAATTCACTCGATTTCTCATGCAGCGAGTGTCTTATTTTGCTGTAATTCAAAAACGAATAGCTGTAGTTACTTGAAATTAATGTCATATGTTTATGGTATCAATTCTTAAACTGGATACAATTTTCAACATTTTTTGTTACGCTTTGAACTATTTACGGACATATTCTTTTTACAGTTTTTTTTAGATTTTATTTCTATAAATGACAACAAAATTGTATTGGTTGAGTGTCAATAAGCTTGAAAATTTAAAACAAAGATTCTAATATATAGTCCTTACTGTAACCAAAAAATGTATACAATATATATACACAGTTATTTTTTAAAGACATTTTAAATTCAAATTTGGAATAAATTACATATTAAAATCAATTTTAACGATTTTGATTATTATGTTGAACTTAAAAATTTTATTCATGGATATATTAATATGAAACATAAAAATCAAAAAACCAAAATATCCATACAATTTACAATTTAATATTACCCACGATTTAAGATAGTATATCTTATTCCATGTCTTAAATAGTGATATAGCTACCGTATAATAACAATATCAATATAATTTAAAATATCCTAAACTGGCATATCGTCTCCGCTCAGAATCGTTTTTCGTATACGATGATATTATATTATTATTAAAATTAGCACAGTCCATTACAGGGACTCACTTGTAAAATACTGTACACCAGAGCGACATCCATTTACTCACCCTTTTTTAGTATTGTTTATATATACGTAAAATAGTGCTATTTAAAAATTATTATAACTCGCTTAAAATCTATCATAAAATACCGACACACTTTCATACACACAATGTTCTTACCATTATGTTTCATAATAGGTTGACTCACTCTAAATATTTAAACTATAACGATGCTAAACGTGTACTGCCGAGCGTAAATTTGCAATATTACGATTTTGTCAGACGTAGTCAACAAAATGTGAGTTTGAGTTATCTTACAACATTTTACACCTTTATGAAATAAACACCTATAATTTTAAGCGATTCGATACTTACAGTTTTAAGGCGTTCAGTTTAGGCAATCTCCTAAATCTTTATTAATTTTACTAAGTTGCGGTGAGTATTAGGGAAACAGATATGGACAGACCAAGTAAACAGAAATTAATTTATGAGTTCTTTTGAAACTTAAGTGTATTTAAATAGTTTTCAAAGTTATAATCCCTTGAAATACCTTTTAAACAAGATTCAGCAATAAAAATTGACATTTTCAATTGTATTCGACAGGTACTGAGATACCTCACTTGACCATAAATATTATAAACGTTTATCATACAAGAACATTGATCAGATAATTAATTGATGACACAATAATAATATTATCCAAAATACCTATATTGTAAGTAATAATTGATTAAAAAAAAAAACTTTACTACTGATACCAGATTTAAGTAGTTTTTTTAAACTATAGTCTATAGCCTATAATAACATTTTACCATACCTACTGTAAAATAGCAGCCTAGCTCAAATAAATTGGTTGATATACTTCTATTTCACTCCATTCTACTGCATATAAAAATTTAAATTGTTAAACAAACAATTTATAGACACTTAAGAAGAAAAGCAACAACACTCACATGACGTATACATAACGTACAACACAGCAACTTTGTCATCAGGTATCTTTATTGTTAAAGATAATTTAATTACTGAGCTATTTCTAACTTGAAGCCTAAAGGTAAAATATATGATTTGTCCGTATGTAAGTTATTTACAATGTATACATTTTTCAATTCGCACATAAAATATTCTAGTATAAGAATGTTTATAACTTAATAATTACAATATTGTAAAAATCAAAGTACAGATTGCCATTTAAAATAAAAGTTTAAAATACTTACATTTAAATTTGAATAAATATGAGATGTGTGAATCAATAAATTTCTATTTGTTATTTATAATTTTGTGATATTTGATTAAACTGTTTTCATAAAATATAATACCTAAGCAACTGAAATAAATTATGTAAAAAACATATTTATTACTCTTTAAAAGTTGGTGGGTTCAATTTTTAAATTATTATTTTAGATTATACTAAAACGCTATAGATTATAAAACAAAAACAATATGCAATTAAAAACAAATTTT
>PVMI01015897.1:0-13797 GCA_008528875.1 Aulacorthum solani
GATAAGTGTTCAACCTATGTAAGATGTAAAATTAGATATTCCAGCACAAGTTGTGACCAATTTTTTATTTTAAAGGCTTGATTTACTACCAAATACATTATTTGATGTTTTTGAACAATCATATTGAATGAAGCACGATGGTATAGCAACAAGATATGAATATTGTATTTTGTACTTATTTTATTGACTAAGTATATATCTATATTTATCGAAAATAATTTAAAATTAGATAACTTCATTGATAAGATACATTATTTGCACGATTATTTTAGTCATACCTATACCGATTGGATAACAAGCTTATTATTAACTGCTCATAATTATACAGTGAAATATTAAGCCGCAATAATATGTGAAAAAATACAATACTGTACATGGCAAAATAAAAAGCTTGTAATTTTAATAAAACATCATGATTTCTTTATTTTGTATTCGTTGGAAGCGGGTAAAGAGGTACCACTACCTACACTGACAAAAAAAAAAACATAAAAATATTATATTATGTAAACGTCTGAGTTATGTGACCCGACGGTCATGGCCTATATTTGTCGGTCGCTATATACTGATCTCTATTATAACCTACAATCCTATTATACGACATAACGACCGCGCAGACCACCGCGCATATTATAAAACAGTTGATCGTGTTTGCTTAGTGCTTTCACCCATTGTCGGGTCAAACGAGAAAAGAAATGAGAGAAAAACAGTATACAAAATATAACATGCCCACTATAGTTATAATAGTTTTAGTGTAACGAACCGGGACGTCTGTCTAGGCATACTGTGAACCGACTCGCACGAATTCGTGAAATGTTGCGCACTGATGCCCCGCCGGCTGAAAATCGACAACAACGACAAAAGAAAGAAAATGGCAGGAGAACAAGAAGTATACATCAAAAGGGTATCGTTAGCGGTCGAAGACAGCGACTGTCGGACTGATGATGGAGCGCAAGATCTGAACAGTTTTCAAGCTTTCGTAACGACCATTGCGCGAGCTCATTATTAAGTAGGTTTATAACATATATACCATATTATAACACATACCGTGAGCGCGGTACCTACCCGCCTACCTACATAATAATAATATACGCGTACGATTTTGTAGAATAATATAATATTATTGTGCGCTCGTTCGTTGGCGGCAAGAGAAAGTCTGTCGGGGTGACGCGAGTCACTCGTGTTACTCAATGAAATCCTTACCGGGCTCGTAATACGTATGGGCACGCACAATGGACATAATCGTGTTACCGGAAACCGGGTAAGATACACCGGTTTATCACTGGCACCTACCTATCAGTAATAATATAATAATAATAATAATAATATAATATACTAATGTACAGCTAATGCGACGGACACACGCACGCCCGTTTAGGAATACCAGCTAATACCGGTGGTCGACAGTCTTCTAATATTATATTGTGCTCATACTCCGCTGTCACAATCCAGCTGTCGCAGAAGTAGATGATAAGTTATTAGATATCGAAGACGTTTCTCCGTCACTTAATATAGTGTGTTATAATAGACATACAATTTGGGTTGAGCTATCTATTGGCATTTGGCGGTTTACGGAAGATCTGTTCGTATTTGGATGTACATCTATAGTTATATGTAGGTACCTACCAAGTGGGTTTTTCTGTTTGAAAATTGCCGGTGTTTTTTATTTTTTTTATTTTTATTATTTATTATTATTCACTCTCAAATACACATATGTTTTGATTGTTCGAGTCTTTCGCATTTGTAGGTAGGTATGCTGTAGAACATCAGGTATTGCATTATACGCATTGCAAATATTCCCGTATGCCCTTATATCGATATAAAAGTATTATCATAGAAAAGCAATTTTTATAAAAATTGCCTGTACTGATTAATTTGTACAATAAGTAAAAACGATATTAATATCGACCTACTTACAGGAATACAAAAATAATAAACTTTTACTGATGGTAATATAATATTATGGTTAGTTAATATAAATGATATAACGTTTTTAGTGTATTACATATTTGTGTGTGAATATAAATTATTCGAAATAGGTATAGTATCCCTACTTATAATTACATAATAAATTATGATCGTTGTAAAAAGGTAGGTATCAAAAACGTTCTAGGCTATAAACAGTAGTTCTTATAAACATATATTTTCTAGAACGTTATGATCTTACAATTAATTTTGGTTATTTTTAATTCATGTGTTAGCTAGATTTTTTTATCAGTTGCAATCAACATTAATTTTCTACCTATTGATCATATCTACAATTTAAAAACATTTTTGCACATCTAAAAATTAAACAAGTATTTTTTTCTCTTTTTTTATGGAATAACTTCTAATGTATACTGAGATTAAGATATATTATACTTAACTGGGGTTAATCCAATTAACTGATGGAGCAAAATAACAATATGATGTTTAATGACTAACAAAGTTGGTTGTAACTTTAAAAATATGTATTCATTATTAGGCACAGTGTACGGCTTTATCGTTATAAATCGTACAAATATCCTAAACTTATCATACAAATTGAGTACCTGTATAAAATAAAACTAATTCGTGCAGCTTTCTTTATTCTCCGTGAATTATATTATAACAGATTTAAATAACGTCATATTTATAACAATATAACCATCGTGATCTCGGGGAACTCCAGTCACTTCAAACAATTTACATGCACATAGTACTTATACTATCAAACACGTATTCGTGAATAAAGAATATGAATGGGCTGACAAAATATATGGACTTGTATGAGGAATATTAATAGACGTATAAATTTATAATTAAGGATGGAGGCACAAGGCTTCGGACCTTCACAATATATTAAAATACCTAGGCCTCTACAACGTTTTAAAGTACCACTATCTAACTTAAAAATGTATGCCTGACCTCACCGGCCAACCGGTATCCACAATTACCAACTACACATGCAGTAAGTAATTAGTTAAATAATTACTTATTATATGCATTAATGTTTTGTATGTGAGGAATTACTGAGAATCAGTGTTATTATAATTCGTCAACATTTTTTTTCTACTAGGAGATGAGAGTGCTTAAATATTGTATTTTTACATCACAAGTCCCTCTTCATATAGTTATATAAGCATAAAAACTTAACTATAATGATCGTCACTTATTTTTGTCTAGTAATCATTTTCAAAATTTGATCATAGTTTACAACCATACTTGTACTTATTAATGTATGTTACAAATCTTATTTTGATGTATAATAAATCTACAATGTAATATAACAATAGAATCACATACTAATACACAACATTATTATAATGTCTACAATCATAATTTATCATTCATCATTCATCATTCCGAAATATAACAGTAGAAGGCATGAACATATTATATTATTTTTTTTTTTTATTACAAACTAGTGCCTACATATATAGACACCTGAATTGGTTCCTAATCAGTCTTTTAAATTCGGCAACTTTGATTTATTATCAATGTAAAACATAAATTGCCTATTCACTATAGGTACACACCTAATATGTATCCAGAATTATGTTATTCAATAATGTGAAAATATAAATCATGACCCGGAGGTTTATTATAAAAATGAGCTAGGTACCTACCATAATTTAAAAAATAAAAATAAATTACAAATTTGCATGGCAAATATACATTAATTTTGATTCGTGCAAAATAACATACGATTTTTACTTAATATTATTAATATTATTTGGTCTATCCATAAAATAAAAATATAATATTTATAAGTACCTAGAGAAATTATTAAAGTACCAATCTACTAATTAAACATATGGACCTATTTTAAGAACAGTTTTAAATTGCGTCTGAAATAATTAATTTTTTAAATAATAGTTCATAGTGAGAATTCAAAATTGAATACCTACTTAGTTATAACAACCAATCACTATTATAAATAAATAAATGGAAATTGATAGTATAAAACATTAAAATAACAATTATGAAATTTAGAAAGAGATGTATATTAAAAAAGTACATTCGTACCAATAGTAAATCTGAAATGATGGGTACATGAGATATTTATTTATATTTTACATAGGTATTATAATAGAAATTACGGCCCAACAACTGTACATATAGGTAATAGGTACTTATAGAAACTCATCAAATACCTGTTATATTGACACTAGAAGCTAAGTATATTGCCTTCAATTATGTTATTTTATTAGACAGCATAGTTTTTGGAAGGGATTTCTATAAAAATGTTATCTACAGTATACGTAGATACTAGGTATGTCCTAGTTCATTTTCCAAGTATAAATCTTAATAAATAAGCATATTATAACAATGATACTATCGATTACCTAGATGAGCTATAGATTACATTTTTGATATTTCAGTTATTTTTTTTAAGGTATTAACTAAAATAGTGTAAAAAATCGATTTCACAATATTACCAAATCGTAGTTATGTTTAATTTACTTTGATGTATATAAAATAAAAGGAAAATTAAATCATAATATTATGTAGGTATTTCTTTAAAAAAAATGTAATACTTTTAACGTTTATACAAAATATAAATAAGTATAGATATATGAACCCACCAAATTTATGTGTTCTGTGTGGGTATACCTGATATAACAAAATAATTATAGGTATAGGAAATTTATTAAAGACGAGTAAAATGATTTTAATTTCTTTCACATTCTTTGTTGGGTTATGAAACACATGTAATTGGTGATAAAAATCTATATTATGAACATTCAAAGTACATTAAAAATCTTTTTCATATACAGTTGTACAAATTTCCAAAAATAAAAATAAAAATATTCATTCACTGTGAGTTGATTTAAGTATATTTTGAAACACGTGTCACGTAACTTAAAGAGGCCGACAGAAAATTCAGTCCTTAGTACATTTTTAACTTTTATTGTAATGTATTTCATATTTTAGTTTAAAATCCACTGTCCATTGCAATGTGTGTATACCTAATTGCCTTAAATTATAGAAGGATAAACAATACTTCAAAAAATGTATTTGTTTTTACATTTTTTTTCTCCATAATGATAGTGTGATTCGTTGCTTTCTAATTTTGCTCATTTTACATATTGTTACATAATTTAATTTACAAATATTTTTATGGTTCCTTAATACCTATAACAGTAAGTACAGCATATAATTTTATGATATGATACATCTAAAATTACCTATGGCTATTTTGTACCATTGGGGAGATTCCATGCTCAATAATTATAATATAAATGTGTTAATTGTTAATTATTATTCAGCTAAAACAAAACCCGTGTACCTTAATATTTTAGCAAAATTTATTTTCATGTTATTTTTGTTTAATTACGCTTTCTAAAATTAAATACACTCTGCATCAATATCTATTGTATTTGCTTATAATCTGTTTATAAAATAAACATGGCCAATTACACTATGTATGGTTTCAAGTTTCATCTCAGAAGACCCTATTTACTATATAGTATTGAGATATATATTGCCGCACATTAACAAACTATAAAAGTGAGTCGAGAAAATTATGTTTACTAATATTATAATCGAATAGTTTTACTATTTTTGTTTTATAAGCCCGTATCATTGAATAATATTTTTTGTTCTATAGTTTTTCAGTTGCAATTACTTAAATGCTATTAAATGACCAACGATATGTATTTCAGTTAGGTATTCTTTTGATTCCATGAGTAGATTTCAGTGTGTATAATGATTTCAGTCTGTAAAACGTGATGCCGCTGTTACGTTAGATTATGATAATTTTAACAGATATGAATTATTATGACGTCTACTTGATTAATCAAGTTATTTGCAATTTAAAAATCGGAGTGGTTGTTAAGTGAAAAGCTCACATTTAAATTAGGTGTTTGCTATACATATATATCATATTTACATACTTTATGATAGTCATCACTGAGATTTTTTAACTTCCTACCTAGTTATATCAAAATAATTTATTTTCTGAACATAATTATATTGTTTTTTAAACATAAATAAAACGATTTGTTTAATTGGGTAGAAGTGCCATGCCATCAATTAATTTTTGTCTGTACAGGTACAACACGTCTTCACATGTATGGTAGGTACTTACACATTAGTTCATAATCAATGACAACTCTAATCAAAGTTCTTTGAAGTGTCTATGTCATTTGGAATATTGATTAATTATTTGTTATGATTATATAAATGTCTTAATAGTACTAACATATTTATAATGATTTTTGTTTTATTTTTTTATTAAGAGGAACCGTCGGCAACATAGGTCATTGGGTGTGGTTCTTTTGTATACTTTCAGTAGATTTTTTGTGCTAGTTGGGTTATAACACGTGTTTTTGAATGTCTGGCAAGGATATGTTGCTAAAAATCCAGGGTGGTCACCCATCTGGGAGCTAGCAACACCTGCCAGTATGTACACTCGGAGAGTTTCCGCAGATTCAGCGTACGGCCGTGGATCATCAAGCTACTTTAATATTTTTAATACGTTACTGTGGAGTAATATGTATGATACTTGTTTATAATATAAAAGCCAGTAACAAATTTTATTTATAAGCATAACGCACAAGGAATAGCCAATAAAAAAATATTAAATTGATACCTATCTATACAAATTTAAAATTTTAACGTTAAAATACTATTCTATACTAAATCAACAAGTAGGTGAAAACTCAAAAAATGCAAAATAATTTTAATACATAATTCAAATATCACGCAAATTAATTTTGACTTATTTTAACGGTTAATGTAAAATCTTAGATAACGTTATGATTAATCTATGCCGCTTTTTTGAATAAAATAACATTTTGTTTTCAACTAATGATATACCCATGATTAAATCAAAAAATATATATGTACAAAAAATGAATAAATTTTAACGAGCGTATTACGTTATAATATTGTATAAGATCAAGTGAAATGGTAGTACATATTTAATTTCGATTAGTTAGTGGTTTATTACGCGTCTTCTATCCTAATTTCCAGTCGCATAACTTCCTTACACATTCAATATATAAAATTACAAGTATCAGATATTTTAAAATTAAGCATTAAAGACTATTACCGTAGATGAAATAAATATTAAGTCAATATAATATGGATATATAAATATCGTTATATAATTAATACTAGGATAATAATTTATTTGTCAACTATATTCTGTAAATTATAAAATAAAAATCTATTTTTTGTTCTCGTTGACAATCGATATCAGTCTTTTTTTAGTTTTTTAGGTATTTTCAAATGTACTAACGTAATTACTTACTTCATTTTAGTTACATTTTGATAAACTCAAAGGTTAATCTAAAAATGTATATCATATTGAATATAGGTAATATGTTTAGCATTTCAGATCAAAATATCTAATGTATTGACGCAAAAGCCAATTTTTGATTTACTTTATCTTTCTGTTGCGGTTGTGGATAATGAACTTAATTACTATACTGGTGTGTAGAACGATGCTGTCATATGTACGACTACGAATAGTCTATAACCAGTTATACTACTATTAATCCTATTAGAAGAAGAAAGCCTAGTCATCAAACAAATGTTGAAAAGTTTTTTTATCAACAAATGTTTATTTAAAATAATTATTATTTTATAATTGAACATATTATTATACTAATATATTATTGACAAATACATTGGTAACGATTAAAAAAAAAACATTTAAAAAGTAAAATAAATGATATAAAACAGCAGGATTTTAATATTAATCAATTATAATTTTAATTAAGCCCGTTTACGCAATCAACAAAAATAGATTGTTTTAGAACGTTTTGGAGACATAATTATTTCTCATCACGTAATAAACGCTTTAATATCAAAAATTATTTTTAAAGATTTAATGAAGCGATAACTAATTATTGAAATATATATAATAGGTATATTATAATATTGATAATCTTTCCCATTCAAAGTAAGTTATATTAGGTGATTACCAAACCCCATTAGGTAGTCGTTATTTAATAATTATTTACCCATGCAGAATGTTGGATTATTTTATAAAACTATAAATTATTGTACTAAAAGGTATTAAAGTTAAAAATCAAATTTCCTATTAAGTATGTGTAGGTAAGTAATCAAGAATGAAATGCAGCTATAAATTAATAAACAAAATTTGAAATATTATTTTCTAAAACCACTAAGATTTAAACCCAACTTTATTAAACATATTATTTTCATATAAGCTTTAACTAAGCATGCTGAGATATTTCAATGATCTTAGTTTGTTTTTATAAATATGTATTTTTCAAAAAAAATTTTACACATTTTTACAATTATCAAAAAAACAATCACTTGAGTGCTTATTTTTACGATAGAATATAAACATTAAGGTATTCGATTTTAATTTTTTTTTTGTGTTTTATATTTACTAAAATAAAATTTTTTTAGTGTTTAATCAAAACTGATTACAATAACTAAGCATAGCCTAAGTAGTTTCACGACAAAGAAATAATATAAAAACAGATGATATAAAACGTATTATTTAAGTAATTATATTACTCGTACTGACTACCTTCCTCAAATAAGTAAAGACTAATAAGCATAAAAAAAAAACGAAACACAGATTTTAGGTTAGAAAAAATTGTTTTCCGGTTACATGTTGATTTTTCGTTACTTTTTCGTTATTAGTTATTAACTTTCATAGGTAACAAAAGAGATATTTTTTTCGTATACAAAATGCAGATATTTATAGTTTATTGATATATTTAGTGTACCAACCCACTCCCAATACTCGTTTGAATGTACTTTTCACTTCTTAACACACTGTGTGGACTTAATTGACAACATATAAGTAGAAAATTTCAAAATATCAAATAACAATAACACATTTGACCCGGTATTTTGCCTAGCTTCTTAAATGATTATGGTAATCCATGTGTTATTCATATTATGTCCAAAGTATACCTATTATATATACCTCTCTGTGCGTTATTTATTTATAAGCACAACCAATAGGCACCTATACCTACCTACTACAATAATAATATCAATATTGTTCTAGGACAATATAAATTCACACACAGGCATTATAATCCCTATAGTATTTATAATAGGTAGTTACAATATTTTCATACTCGTAAAAATAAAAATAAATTCACACAAATTACATTATTGCTTTGTGTGGTTGTATTTTAATACGAGCGAAAAGAAAAGTCTCCCGAGCAATGAAATTATAATAAATAATAATATCAATATATTACGTAAGTACCTACGTCGTATTCGTATACCTCATCAGCTAAAATTATCGTCCTTTTAGGTATTCGGTAATCATACTATCGACTATTTTCAATATTCAGTAAAAACTATAATACTAAACAAAAATACTACACTACAAAACGCCCACCTGTGTGATTGTGGTTGTTTACTGTGAGTAAGCACCTACTGAACTTTGCCTCGAAGGGAGACTTGGGATGTGACTCCAGTTTAGAATTCGTATTAGTGCGTTACATTATAACGGAAAAACAAGAAAAGAAAAAACTATTTAAAACCACCATTCTCGGATCTTACCATGTATAGGTTAAATGAATTTAGGGCCAAAAAAAAAAAAAAATAAAAAAATAGTTAATAATGATCAGTGCTTCAATAACTCACCTGCGGCTGTGTATTTGGGCATCTTGGAACCTCGCACCAGCTGCACCCAATAACAATATTATTATAGTCTTCGGACAGTCGAAATCGATCTCGCGCGTCGGTATGAAGTGTTTAAACGACGTAATATTTGTCGAACGCGAGCCTAAGACCTATTGACAAAATATGTTGCGTGTGGTGTGTGCACGATTGTTGTCGACGACGCGGATCACTGTGGCGGTCTGGTGCTCGTGTATTGGACGCCGACCACCGCAGACTCTTGGACGTTTCCAAAAGAAAGTTAAGGAACACCGAGTGGGTACGATGTATAATTATCATATTATTATTTTCGCCGTGTGTAGTATACCGCGATCGGGGGAACCGCGGTCGCGCGAGATGTGCCGGCGCAGAGGAAACGGTGGAGGGGAGTCCCCGCTCGGAATGGGGTGTCCACAGGCACCTCACCATACCAACCCACCTCCAACACGGCACAACGTTCGTATGAGTTCAGCACAATAAAGTGTCGTCGTTGGGTTATTATTATTATTATTATTACTGTGTCTGTAAAACAAGAGGTCGAGCCGCGTCCGTCGGCAGAGATACCTACCTGCAGTAGTGCGACGCCGCTCTCCCTCTCACTATATTCCTCACTCCTCTCGCCGTCTGCGGCGTATAACCTTCCGCCATCGGACCTGCGGTGTAATAGAACATAAAAACACGTAATCCGTTCTTCGTGCTCACATATATTTTAATGGACGTTATTATATGCACACCGCCTATATACCTACCTATGTATGTTTGTGTGTGTGTGTGTGTGTGTGTGTGTGTGTATATTATGTTTGATATTAATATTAGACGTATCTCGCAGCACGGTTACGTAAACCCGATGCGCCGATGCGTATTTAGACGGTGTGTGCGGCTTGCGTGACGAAACTCGCGAAAACGAAGAAGAGTCACGAAACGCGGAATTAACGGCGAATATACCTGGTAGGTACATCAATGAGCCGGCGGCCGAAATAACAGAAAACAATCGTCAGAAACCTGTAGTAGGTATAATACACTACCTACAAAAAAAAAAAAAAGAGCTGAAGCAAAACAGCTATTGCGCAAATAAGAAGAAAATATATTCGGTGGGGATTTAGTTACGACCTCCCAAATAATTCTTCGGTGATCTTCTGTATTTTACATCCGACCAAAACCACTCAAATAAATGTGTTAAAAATATTTTTGCGCAGTTTACAGATAACGGTCGAGCTTGTGAAAGAATAAATCATGAGTCCACGGGCATTTAAAATTTGTCACTGGCAACGACCAGTATAGGTACTGGTTTGTTATTTCGCCACCATTCAAATAATAAATAATAAATAATAAATCACATATTCACATTACAAATCTAATAATTCGACGGTTCTCGGGAAAAATAGGTATTTTTTAAGGAAACATTAAGCTTCTATCTTCATTTTAATTTTGTTTGTATAATTATTATTATTAGACAAATGAATTAATTTATATTGATAAATGTTAACTTATTTTTATTTTTTATTTTTTTACTGATTCTATATTGTTATAATATAAATTAAAAATAAAACATTATCACTTATACAGGTAGCGTTTGTTATTATTATTAATATACATTACAAAAATTATTATTGCAACTTATTTACCATATCATGTTATTACTCGTATTATTATATTATGGATGGTGGAAGGTTAACAAGCCCGTCGATAAAAATGTCATACACCTGGGTGGAGTTATAACAAACTAGTACCCATTTTCACTGCAAAAAATCTATTTTATAAGTTTAATATTGTTTTTAACGGACCTAGTTCCTTCCCTAATAAGTATGGGGTACCTCAGTGGGTAACAGCAAGATTCCGCTCGCTTTAGGGCCATAATAATAATAGTTACTAGTCGTACTATATCCGCTTTTGAAATACAGTGGTGAGATTTGAACAACGAAAACTCGCTTGGATTAGTCACAATACTGAACATACAAAAAACCAAATCGTATGTGGTTTCGTTCCTAGTTTTCAGAGTCAAGTGTTTATCGACTGGTGGGCTTATAGGATATACTAACTCTTGTGTAAACTTACAATCCTACATTTAATTTTGACCATTACAACTGTTAAATAATGGGTACTGTGAAATATTTAACGACTATAATAACATTTCTAGGCGACGACCGATAACCGAAATTCCGTACCGAGCTAAGCGTCCATTGGGTGCCATAACTAATAACTATACAGTGGCATTATGAGGGTGCATCGCACTGGGGTCCTCGGAGGTTTAGAATTGTATTTACATACAACATAAGTTCAGAGTTTAAAATAACTGAAAATTATTCAAAGAAAATTATAAATCGCCTTATACACAGTGTAACCCACAAGGCGTATGCAATAATAACTCGATGTGTATGAGAAATGAAAATAATTACCGATAATATAATCTTTATCGCTCCCAGTGCAATAATTATTGAATTATAATAAAACGGATCGCTTTATTTTTATCACAATAAATTTTACTATCGATTTGAGAAGAAAAAAACCAAATTACGAATTACCAAACAGCTTTGATACTGTAAGTACAATTATTCTTAATTTATATTATAAGTGGAACATTGGCACCTCGCTGTCATCAAAACAAATCGTTTACTAAACAATTTGAAAATACGAGTATTTTTAAATTTGTTTATTGTACAACACCTAAACATTTAATAAAAATATAATAATATATTACCTACTCGTGTAAATCGTGGAGAGGTTAAGTTGGTATAATTATAGATTCTGAACGGAGTGATGTATCATGTATGTATTGGTTTTACACTGATGTGTTTTTTTTGTTCCTGTTATCACCTTTTGAAGGAGAAAAAATGCCTCAATATTCATTGATGAGGGTCTAGGATGATTTCTGGTAGCAAATTGATTTCAGCGGTGCTTCAAAGAGAAGGATAAATACTGACACCTGGCGTATTTACACAAAACTAAAAAAATAGATTTTATTTTTTTGTTGTACCTAATTAAAAAATGAACTACTGTAGACTAGAAAATTTCACCAACTCTTCTAAATGCATTTTCTATACATAATTTTATAATTATGTCTTTTAAGTGCTAATTATATACATTTGAAATGTTCTATTTAATTAGTTTTATTTATAAAAAATGTAATAATATTGAAAATATATAGCAACAATTTATTTTTGAGCGTCTAAAAATCAAAATTACATACATTTTCAACAAAAAACCTATATTTTATTTCATATTCATTTGAAATTTTTCTTTCAATTAACTTTAGTTAAGATATTGATATTGTTCGAAAACATGAGAAATATAATACTGCAATATTTCTCATAAGAGTTGTACTTACTTATAACAGTATAAAAATATTGAAAATACATTGGCACAATTTTTTTGTAAGTACATTACAAATTTCAATTTTGACAAAGTTTGATAGTAAGACGAAAAAATAACGATTTTAGACTTTAGACTTTAATTGGAATTTTTGGAGTATTTTTTTAAGAAATTGATTATATCATTCTACGATACGCGGTATTGACTCATAAAATAGAAGTTATAGGTACGTAAGGTACTATATTATATAATATAAAAATAATTAAGAATAGTATATTATAATAGTTATATGCATTGTTTTTCGTCAAAAACCAGTTGGACATACCGTATATTATACTACGAATAGAAAAGTTATATTAATTGTTACAAAGTCATACTAGTTCGAACAATAAGTCGTTTTAGTAACAATATAATTATTCACGAGAAAAAACATCAAATATTTCTCTATCATATTTTTTTAATACCATACAAATCGAAGGAGTTTCACTTTGATTCTACCTTTCTTTATTGTTTATATTATACTTAATGGTTATTTAAAACTTGGCGAATTTTAGTTTCATAAAATAGGTAGTTACATACTTACACATTATGCTAAAATTGCATGTGGCCAATAGTTTATAGTTACGTCACCATACGTGAACCAGATTGCTCCAGGGCATGCGGATTCGATGGCAGACACGAGATAGGCACGATACAACTATAATGTGTGGTCCTTCTATATAGGTATTGGCACATGTTATGATATAAGTAATAACTTCAAATATTATCACTGATGTTTCACGTCATGCCCGAAGTATGGTCGAAGACTAATCCCAAGTTTCGTCATTTTTCTTGTTTTTTTCCCCAATCACGGTCATCGTGGTTTTCTTTTTTAAGAATAAGAGTGTTCAATCCTCTATCTGCAGACTTCAAAAGCTTCTCCGG
>PVMI01015901.1:0-10031 GCA_008528875.1 Aulacorthum solani
TATTAGTAACATACTATGACTCTCAATTTTTTTGTTTTCGGAACTAATGTAAATTTTGAAGTTCAGGAGGAAGCTTGGGCGAGTGTAAACCAAATTCGACCTAAGCGGAATCCTTATGGGTGACCAGACCCATAAGCTGAAAGTTAAATTATGACTGTATAGTGGCTCTCTATATATACTCTACTGTATACAGTTAAGTATGACAAGAAGTCGCGCCCCACCGGCTCCGGTCATATTTTTCAAATAATATATACTCGATATTACCACACAGAATACTAATGATTAGTTTTGAAATTATGAGACTTTTAAAATGCATACAATTAAAATGTTTTCATCATTTTTTTAACACATTTAACAATTTTTACAAAATTAGTTTTATTCGTCGTCTGTATCAAAACTACTCTCATCAGACTCATTATTTTCCTCATAATTAGGGTGGTCATTCATCAAGAGTGGGTCGTAAAGTTGACCAGCGTACTTAAAAAATTCTGTCAATACGTCCAACTATTGATAACGACAACGCTTAACGAACATAAATGTTGCCATGTAACCGCCGTAATATTTTTTTTTGGCGGCAGTACTGTGACTGTGACGCTTTTGTGTGGCGCCACATGCCTTCGACATTATTACAGGTGGTGCGCCGGTATCTGGGTTGACAAAATTGAATAGACTGATCACTGTCAGGTGTCGGAAACCTTCCTCTTCTAAATAATCGTAAGCCTAAAATGTTGACAATAAAAAAATTGATTTTTTTTTTTTTTTAGTTTCTAAATTAAATTTTTTTGTATGGGTTTAACTTAATTGTACCTTCCAACAATCACTAATTATATATGTGCCCCGCAAAATCCAGTCTTTAATTAATGACAACAACGTGACCTTGTCACTACGTTCAACAGGAACAGGGAAACACAGCCCAGATTCTAGCTCAATTCCTCCAAAAATCCATTGGCCTTCTATTCAATGGCCACATTTATACGCCGACCAAATTTAGACTGTTTTGCCTATTCCATCTTTTATAGTTATTATTTAAAACAGTTGAAATTGTTTTACTGTTTATTTCTTAAGTTAAGGATTTTGATTTGTATGTATCTAATAAAAAAAATCAAAATATGTGTTATTGTTGTTATAAAAACAAAAATACGAAATGTTTAACGAAAATTATACGTTTCATTATTTGAAAGGTGTTATGAAATGTGCTTATTTTTAATTAAAATTTATTGAACAAAACACGTTTAAAACAAATACAAAATAACGTATTAAACGATGAAAACTGTTCCTCTGATATTTACATACAATTCCACACATTTTACAATATGACATTATACATAATATGGTAGGTATAAATCTAGTTCAGCACCACCTCGAATTTTCGATTTATTTTTTTATTGAAAACTGTGAAATTCGACGAGTTTAGAACTATGGTGCAAAAATAAATTTTTGGAAATGGTTAGTTTTGAAGTTATAGACTTGCAAAGTTCACGATTTTCGGTATTTTACTCATGCGCGCAACGCTCTATTTTAAAGCTCTTATAACGAATTTTTAAATTATTTTTTCAAAAACATATGTATTCCAACGAGTTAGTGCAAAAATAAACACAACATAACTTACTCAATGACCTACTTAAGGTGGTATTGCATAGCAAGTCTAAGGATATTTTCGATTTGCGGAGCGCAGCGACGGCGCCGAGGAGCGAAGTGACGAGTGTCGCAAATCGTGTAATCACTGCCCATATTATAAGAGAGTTAAAAAAAAATATATTCTTAATCTAACGATATTATTATCATTTTCATGTTACAAACTCACCAATCTTCTCATGACGTATAATCATACAGTCAAAAACGACTTCTCTGTCAAAAGCTGCCCAATCTAGGTACTGCAGTATTTTCCGAAATAGAGATTTTTGCTCCATTATAAAAGACAGAGAAACATTTTTAAGCCACAAATAAGAAAATGACACTATTTGAAAAAGGGACAAATGAGATTTAAAAAAAAAAAAATTTGTTTGCGAATCGATTGAAAAAATTCGCATCTCGAAGACCTTTTGTTTTTATTTCTCGGCATCACCATACAAATCTATCGATAGGGACATGAACGGAGGATATGCTCTTCGTTACACTTTAATGTATTATTTTTACTAATCATATTCCACTCTTGAAGTTTTTCCAGTACTTCGATACTCACGGGCCCGTTTGTTTTGCACGAGAAAAGTTAAAAAATATTTAAAAGATTAAGATACATGTTTCACAAATAATGCAGACCACATAGGTACTGCCGAGTACGGTGATTTCACGACTTCAAGCCCAACTTAAACATTAGATTGGTACGAGTTTATGACCTACAATATTTTTATCTTAATGTCTTTAAATGTTCTTTTACAGACATAATATGTTATCCACCTAGTTATCGCCTAACTGGGAATATCTGTTGGACAAATATAACCTAAATCCAAATATCGCAAATATAAATGGTTCTGTAATTGGCAAAAACAAATTGCTATACCCGAGGCTAACTCTGTAGGATCTTGAACAAAGCGATCTGAACCGGCATAGGCATGTTGGCGTAGGGAGTGACTACTTGTCATGCTCGGTGACTAGGTGCAACAAAAATGAATATTTTTTAACAATGTGGCCCACTTGGGGAGGTGATGCATAGCAAATCGAGGGATATTTTCGTTTTAAATTGTCCGAACGAGCGCAGCGAGTGAGTACCCTCGCTCGGTGACTTGGTTCAACTAAAATAATTTTTTTTTTAAATCCAAAATTGTTCTATAACTTTCAAACTAAATTCGACAAAGTATCTCAAGTGTAAGTATGATGGCACAATACATATTTATTTATCTACATTGTACAAAGTTTTAGTGGATTTCATAACCAAAGCTGGGCACTAACTATTTAATTTTAATTCATATTAACTTTGTAACTTAACTAGTTGAATTGAACGTGTAAAATAATCTAATCTAACTCTTTGAAAACAATATGTAACTAGTTTTTTTGTAGTTTATTTTTCATTCTAAAAATCCAAATGCTCCTCAAAACTGCTGAATGCCAACTATAAGTACCTATGTATAGGCTTATAGCCATGATCATAATTGATTAACAATGAATATTGAGTATTTTCAATTTTATGACAAAGAACATACTTCTTGTCAAATTATTTCTTATTAGCTATTTATTTTAGTTATGCCTTATGCAATACACCTATTGCTTATAAAACACGTTAACCACAGCACCTATAATTATAATGGGCAATATGATACATAATGTATGTATTGTATATATTATAAGATATACATAACATTATACTAATATAGTATCATACGGTTTGTATATTTCTTATTTTGCTATACATTTAGTCATGGGTGGATGCCGGATAGGTACTTTTTTTCAACCAGAAATTATTTATTAGGGCCACATATAACTAGGAACAACATAATAAATATTATATAAAACAAACTGCTCTCAATACTTTTTACAAACAAATCATATAACATATATATTATATAGGTACTACACAATAAATTGTTAAAAAAATATAACATATTACTACAATGATCAAATTTTTTTAAATATACTAAACCGCCCCTAATATATTAATATATATTATATACTACATAGGTACCTATTAATTATTATTATGGTTGTTCATTTTTGTTCTCGGACATATTTATTTATATTTACATAATATTTATACATTTTTTAATTTTAGTTCAATAGACAATAGTAAATACAGCAAAATAAGTATTTATTTATTATTTATTAGGTTATAAAGCTGTATTATACAGAGGCCCTTAAGAAGTGTACAAATATTACTATAATTAATTCTGTACAACCGCCAGTCTGTATTATAAAAATTAATTTGCATATAATGTTTTTTTTTAATTCTTGGGATTTTGGCCTCTGAGTATAATATTGTTGAGAGCCTACCGAGTAAATCCCAATTTTCCTATGGGCCTATCAGCCTATGCATTCAGTGTTCTAACGACTGATATTCCAATTCGTTTCCAAGTTATAGAGGTTAGTACTTACATATTTAAAAGTTGAGACATTTGATCAAATTATCAATTAGGTCACCAATAATTCAAGTTAGATTAGACACCGAGTAATTAATTTATACAACACTTAACAGATTTTGAACCAACTGGTTTTAAATTTATGTTTTAAAATATTTAAAAAAACAAACTTATAATTTCTACTTCAACTAAAGTTACCATTTTCACCAAACTAACTTCTAATACTAAGTTAAAAATGTAGAACATTTTATAAATTATTTTATATTCTGATCTAGTTAGTTTTTGTATTAGAGTAACTTATTTTTAACTAGTTGAAAACAACAACTTATGTATTTACAAAGCTTTGTTCATAACTTACTACCAACCTATGGTTTAAGGAGGTTCAAAGTCTTATCAGACAATTTATTAAATTTTCAAGATACCTACATCATTAAATAATTGTAGTTATCTACCTCAAGACATTTTACAAGTATACATAACAGGTACAAGTTGTAAATGTATCAACAGATAATAATTATTATATAATCAAAAACTAAATATTTTACATTTTTAAGGAATCTTAATTTGGTGCATTAAAAAATGATGCAGCTATTAAAGTACTTCCACGATGGTATTAAGATATATCAATTACAAACAACTTTGATCAGAAATCAGTTATATCATTTTTTAAGTTGGGAATGTTTAATCAAGATTATTAATGTATGATTGATTGTTACACAAGGTATGTTTTAACAATCTGTTTTAACTGGATATACAAATTACAGAAGCTATTGAAAGAAAATGCTTAAATATATTTAAAAAAGTACATATTACATTTCATGTTGTTTAGTTTTTATTACTTTATTATATTTTGAATACATACATTTCTCCAAAACAACAACAGTATGTTTCAATGATCTGTCATTCAAAATATACAAAGAGCAATTGAATGTATCGATTCCATAAAGCAATGCCATGAAGGTGTTTAATTAGCACTTATCCTAATATAAAAACATAATTTGGCCCTCAATTTGAAAGTCATTGGAAACACCTTAAGTGTTCAACAATTTTAAGTGGTGACAAGTAAGATATCATGAATTTTATTAAGGAATTGTTAAATTGTAATTTTTATTTAATTATTAATGATCTATGAAGTTCTAGCTGTTGCTCACGGTGTAAACGGTTATTGTATTAAATTCGAAAAAAATTTCATACCTACCCAACACTTCAAAAGGAAAATTATAACTTAATTCATTGTAATATAAGGCCTAAGTGGCTAAGCCTCTAAGGGAATATCATATCAAGAGGGTTTAAGCACAATAATTGTTATCTCTCTCAGACCCACGCGCAACATTGACAAAACGCTTTCACCTAAAATCGTTTTTTCATGATTTTTGAGTAACCTTAGAGTAAAATCACCCATTACAAAAATTATAGAGGATAATATTTTTGAGGATATGACATTCCAGTTTTATGTTTTTTCATTTTTGATTTTATAAAGTTGCTTTCTTGGTTGCCAAGGTGAGTTTTACAATATACTACTTCTATATTGATCAGTCTAGCAACAGTTCTTATGAAAAAAGGGCAGCATTGATCTATTAAAAAAAAAAAAAAAAAATATAAAATAATGTGTTGTATAAACTTATAAAATTAATTTTTTTTACGAATTTTACAAGATCCAGTTATCTTCAATGCGCGTTCTCCTTTTCCTTTGGATTTAAATACTCCAGACCAATGGCAGTAATATTTTGTTGTTATTGTTTTGTTCATAAAAATTTTTGACCCTCTATGTAGGACATAGCGTGTTGAAGTGACCAATTATTCCTTATCTTTCCAGTAATTATACTCTACAGTAGATTTCCTACCTTGAAGAGAACCAAATTTCAAATGTATAGTTTGCAATTGTTCACTTGCATTATGCTTATAATTTCAATTAATATAAAAAAATATTTAAAATTTAATTATTAAATAAAATATATTATGACTGTTTGTTTAAATGTTATCAACCGATTATGTGATAAGACAAGTGTCGTGATAGTGTATCACTGATAATAATAGTGCTGATAAGTGGCGCTTCCCGAGAATATTATCACAGGGAGGCCTCAGAGTGATAAGAGCTTGTGTGAAAAATGATAAGAGTGATAATACGAGATAACGGCAATATCATTATTATTGTTTGTCAAGTAATTAGGAGGTAGTAAAAATTAAAAACTACGCAGTACCTACCGTAACAATATTCACATTGGTAGGAGACAGGAGCGTTTGACACTGCACTGTCGTTGTGACTGTAGTGACTTAGATTATTTTTTTCCGTCTCGACTGGATCGACCCCGATGGTCTGATACGGTCCGTCGTCAACAAGTAGTACGTCTCTTGATAGATATAGACTATAGAGTGTAGACACGACTTAATGCCGTCGCATAGGTCGTCCGTAGAACAATGCGCGCGACGTTCGTTAGTAAATGTCACCTGATATTACGTAATGACTTCCTTTGTTCGGTAAACAAAACAACATTGTAGTACGACTGGTACTTACATGATATAATATTATTATTAAAAAGTCCATAATATTGTTGTTTTCGTATCAGCACAACACGCGCACTTATTATCTTATTGTATTAATTCGACCTATCGCTCGAATAACGACAAACGAGGTAATAATAATATCGACATAAAAAATCAGCTCCGTTCCGGCAGTCGACCGACCCACCGACATGGAAACCGTGAGTGCACTCCATGATTCCAGGTTTTGTACAAAGTCGTCGGTTATTAACGCCTATGACTATTGCAGGACAGCGAGAGCGCGACTGTGGTGGCTCTGGCGGGCAGCATCCAAGAGCCGGAGATGGACGGTGCCGTAGTGCAAGTCATGGAGCCCAATGATAAGACCAAATTCAGACTAACCTTGGAGCCTATTATGATGCTGTTGCTCCTGGGAGTGAATGTCAGCAGTGAGTGCTTATTGTCATTTGATTATACCTATACTGTTACAAACAAAAGTTGTGTTTGTGGTCAGAATTAAGAGAATGTCATACCCGTAAATGTTTTCTTCGTCTTGTTAACACATTTATACCAAAATGTATGTCTAGCAGTGCCAATTTACTGTTGTTAGATTAAATATTATAGTTAATTTGCCTATTATTATAATTAAATATAAGAGTAGTGTATTAGTGTTCTCTCATTGGTTTTTTTAACAATATTTTAATTTTTAAGTGAATTTTATGAACATTTTCAAATATTAATATTGTACATACTCATAACTCACATACAAATGTGGTAAAAAATCAACGTGAGAACACAGATAATGTATTTAACTTTAAGTTTATAATAGTCCAATTCACTTCAATATTTAAGCTTACAACACAAAACTGAAAATGCTGGACGTTAGTAAGAATAAAAATATACAGGTATGACATCCTCTTAATAATATTCTATTAAGTGAATGTCAGCTCACTGTTTGTTTTTCTCTTTGGCTTAAGACCAAAATCATTCTTTTATGTTTTTGAGTCATTAGAGTGAAATCACCCATTACAAAATGTATAGAGACATAATAAAGAGTATTATTTCTGAGTGTAAGATATATTTGCTACTGAAATAATAAACCACTCACTCGCTGTATGAGACAAGGCCTAGACACGTACTTCGCCTCTGAATAAATAGATCATGTTCCCTTCACCAATTCACATATTTTTCTTCTTTATCTTGTATTCATGTGTATATTATTGCTAATGTAAAAACCAAATACTATACTATATTATAAATCTCATTATAAATGAACTTTTGCTCTGAAAGTTTTAAAAATAAATTATTGATTTGTCTAAAAATTGTCTCAATACAATTAATACCCATTACAATTTACAAATTTTTATTTTCATTTTTAAATTAAAATAATAATTAAATAAAAAACAGATAATATGTCCAACTCTCAAAAATATTATCCTCAATAATTATTGTGATACATGATGTATTGATATTTAACTAAGATTACTGAAAAATAATTTAATACAATTTTATATGAAAGAGTTTTATCTATATTGTGTGTGAGTCTGTGAGAGAAACCAAATATTGTACTGACATCCTCTTAAAAACTCATACATTTATTTCCAGTTTTTATCCATCAGCTATCTGCTGTCTGCTAGAAATTTCTTGCCTAACAATAATTCATTGTCACATTGTAATAAATAATTAAAATTTAATTGTTATTTCTTAATACATCTTAATGTTTATGCAATTTATTAAATAACCCAAAGCTGAGAGAATTAATAATTTTTTATTACCTAAGTTAAAAAGTATTTCATTTTTTTAGTAATTACAAACTATAGGTATAGTGTTTATACAATATTTTAATATAGTACTTCATTGAAGTAAGGAATTTACACCTAACATTGCCTCACATATGTTTTGACATAAAAACAAAATCAATTGAAATGTAATAAAATAAATTATATTGACTTCTTAAAATATAAATGTAATTAGTATTGAGTAACTTGTTAAATAAGTTATTAGGTTAGTTTAAATTAAATTAACTTTTGAACTCTAAAACCCTGCCTCACAATAACCTAACAATATTGATAGGCAGTGTTGTAGCCTGTAAGGGGGCCTATACTCAGTTATACTTTAAAATATATAGGACATTATAACATAAAAAAAGTAATTTATTACAATATATTATTTAACATAATTAAGGATTAATAATAAACAATAAATTTACATATAATGTAAAAAATTTAAAATAATGTTATTTGAAAAAACGTATATAAATTTTTTACATTGAACCCAACAATATTTTTATTATTTTTAAATCTTATAGTTTAAAGCTCTTTGAATAATTTGTATATCCTACTAATTGTATTATCTTGTGGAATCTCTGCTCAACAAAAATGCATAAAATTAAAATATACTTAACATTATAAATATCAGATATAGATACAAATTACAATTATTAAGTATTTTTATGATAACTTTTTTAAGCTTAAAAGTCTAACCCTCCTATTACAAATTTCAACACTAATTGGCAAGTTATTATATTAATGATTTATAGAGTTATATTGAAAATGTCAAATGTTTTAGCTGTTATTGAGATTAACTAACTACTATTTTGTTTACAAACCTCAAGGAATCAAGGGACTAATACAATTATAATTTATTAAACACATTTTTTATCTCATTCATGCCATTTTATTTATTTTTAGTGCTTAGAGCATTAGACAATAAATGTAATAATTTATAATATTTAAACTTACACTGACTTATCAGTTAGCTTCTTGCTAATATGATTAGAAGTAATCTGACCTGGCCAATAAATCCTACTAATTTCATATTTACTTCGTAGCAGTGTGGATAATTATACCATGAATAACAGTAGAATTTATTGAAAAAATATTTTAATTCCCTTTATTTTTAAATTATAACTTTTAACAAAAAACAAAAAATGTAATAAAGTTAAACACACAAACATCAAATGAAATTTCAACTTACAATTACGTTAACATCAAAAACGAGAGTTGTATTGAAAATGTCATATGTTTTAGCTGTTATTTAGATTAACTAACTACTATTTTGTATATAAGCCTTAAGCAGTCAAGGGATTAATATAATTATAATTTATAAAAAATATTTCCAAATTTGCCCTGAAGTACGGAGTGTATCCATTTCTGTGTTTTTCTGTAAGTGCGTATACTTCTAGAATAGCCACAAATATATACAGTTACTAGATAGCCAACTAGCACAACATTCGGAAGACAACTGTTATATGCGCAGTAGTCAATGTTAACATTAATTATTGTTATCATTTTTTATCGTTAAAAAATATAAAATTGATTAACGTATAAATTATTTCTTAATACATCTGTCGTATACCTATCTCTCGATGATACACAAAGTAACCGTTAACAATGTTAACACTACTTATTAACTTTATTAAACAAATAAACACACAAAATATGAATCTCAATGAAACGCTTACAAACATACGGGCCTCGTTGGAGAGTCCACACTCACCACGTACCGTGGTTATTACGTCCTTAAATATAATTTTACAAA
>PVMI01015914.1:0-11816 GCA_008528875.1 Aulacorthum solani
ATATATATATATATATCATGATATTGCTTATGAATGAAAAATAAATATTTAAAACATTTTATTTTACTGAAAAAAAAATTAATTATATATTAAAATTTTCAATTATTTTAGTATTATTTAAAGAGCAATTAGGTATATAATTCATCGTACACAGATATAAATATAAAATAAGTATACAAATGCAAATGTATAGAAAATCTGATAAATATCTTAATTATTGTTGTTCGCGTCTTTATTGATTGAACTAAGTGCATAGTGTTGTATTGATATTATTACTATACACGTTTTTATGGATGCGGACAAAAAAATCCACGATGAATATAATATGTGTTTCGATAATATAATTTTACCATACCTATATACAGTCCATGTAATGCTACAACTATTACCATTTCATAATACAATATAAGTGTATTATGTTAATTCTACCGGAAACTGAACGACGGATGTTAAAACTTCGAATCACATAGATTTGGTTTTATTTTATTTTACTTGGTTTTATTTATACATATATTTTTTTTGTAATTTTGAGATATTTTAAATGAACATTTTCCGCTCGACGTATCCGACAGTGTATTTTTTCCATAACTCTTGAAACCTAGTAACTTCAGCCCATCACTACCACCGCCACCTCCACCGCCACNNACCGCCACTCCATCGACCGCCTGCACTATACGTACACACTACAACTACCTCAGCCGCCGCCATCAGTATATACAACAACTACACACGTGACCCAAACTATACTGGCCGCACTATATATAGGGATGCCGAATAATAGCCCACACGCACACACGCACGCGCACGCGGGGCGGCAACTTTAACGAGTGCCACAACGCGACCGGAATCCCTCCCGTCCGCCAAAAAGTTCTAGTGCAATGATATACGACGTTAGTTGTTGGATATACGCGAAAACACTGCGGGTAATTTACAGCTCCGAACCGGGCGGTCCTCTTCTGCTGCTGCTGCTTCTTCTTCTTCTTCTACTTCGTCTTCTACGCCAGGTCGCCGACTATTGCCACCACCGCCGCCGCCGCCACCTCTGCAGTTACCGCGACCGTGGTTTTGACGTTTTCACGCAGTTCAACTTTTCACAACTCCATTAAATCAGTGTCCCTCCACTTTGTCCGAGAATTTTATATAGAACCCCTCGGGCCGCCCGCACCCTCCAGACCCCGACCGCAACAGCCACTATATACTCGATCGCACTTTTCACTTCCTGTCTCGCCGCTGCCGCCACCGTAAAAACCTCTCCACCGCGAGCCAAGACCGTTTTAAATTATTGTTATATGATTCACGTGTGCTAGGAGTTTAACACGGTTTTATTTGGCCAACTGACGCCAAACTTATATACAGAGTATCGCTCGTACTTATATACAATGTGCACGGAGCAGCGACAAACTATAAACGCAACAGTGGTCGGTGTGTGTTGTAGCCCGCGGTCACTGGAAAGCCGTTTATTGTTGTCGCCGCGAACTATTGTCTCACCGCAAAAGGAGTTGAGTTGAAAAACACTTTATATAGTTTCGTATATACATGCAGCATTCCATTATATTATTATTATAAAGTAATTTACGCTAAAAATTTTAAACGGGCTAAACTCAATATTTACAAGATTGACAATGACCATGTAGGTTTACAAAGTATAGTATGTACGTTGTACTTCTCATAGTAATATAATACAATTGGTGATAAATAAGAAAGAGAGATCACATACATATACAAATAATAATCAAACCATACTCATATTATTATTGAGATATACATAAAACGAGACAATATCATTACAAAAGAATAAATCTACATTATGCATATTTACGTGGCCCATTAACCCAGTAATGTTGGCATTTTTACAATAATTTTATTAGGCACATAAAATGTATTAGGTTTCCTAGTACGAGAAGA
Source organism: Aulacorthum solani (assembly GCA_008528875.1). Classification (NCBI taxonomy): domain Eukaryota; kingdom Metazoa; phylum Arthropoda; class Insecta; order Hemiptera; family Aphididae; genus Aulacorthum; species Aulacorthum solani. The sequence goes on from PVMI01015914.1 coordinate 1,906, forward strand.
GGGTACGAGAAAATTATACTTAACTAGTAGTACTGTTATATTATTATATCCGATTTTATCACATTACATTTTATACATATACATATAGAAAGTGATTCATCAAGCATGCTTACTATCTTATTTTTCGATACAGTGATTATTCAAAATATGATTTATTGGAATTTTCAAAAATATTCGAAGATTATAATATTTTTAAGTTTTTGAGATTTTTTTTACTATATGGTCCCGTGTGGATATAAACTTTTGTTCTTCAAATGATGAGTACCCATCATCTCCACCGTAAATTATAAAATGAATAATTTTTCTGGGAATAGTCAAGTATCAGAATTAAAATTCCAACAAGTAGTTTTTGAGTTATATTTTACTTTGAGTACAGGTCCATGATGATGGGTTTGGAATACATAGAGGATATTGATATTTAAAAAAAAATGCAATTATTATTAATCTATCATTATTTATAATTTGTAAAGTCGGTCCGTGTATAATAAATTTAAGCTGTTAGAAATACTTATACGGTATATTAACGTAATAACTCACATCGATCTTTTTCTTTAATATTGTTTTTTTGCTCTATAAATGATTAATCGCCATGTACTTATTATAGTTTTGTGAAACATAAGTATTATAAGTAAATCTATATAGTATATATTATATGGGCACCGGGCAGTTAAAAGTTTAGAAAAAACAACGGTAAATCATAGAAATGTTGAACGTCAATAATTCGAATTACTACAAATAATAGTAATAACCATTATTAGGCATTGAAACTATTATCATTCAGATGTTGTCAACTAAACTAATTTTTCGTTTTTCGACGGTTCAGTGCATGTAAAAGCGTCATGTTCGTATTTATTTTGTAAGGATAAAATGTATTAAAAAATGTGAACGATAATTGAATATTATTAGCAATACGTGTTATAGACATAAATTATAAAAAATGTATATTTTAATAGAATAATTATAACAACTAGAATAATATTTAGCCAAATTTTTCAACGAGATTTCAAATTAAAGGAAGTGCTGTGATGCTAATCTGATCTAATTAAAAAATTGTTCATTGCCACTGTCAAACCACATATAATGACATTTCTAATAAAAATGTCTGCCCTTCAAAGAAAATACTTCTGTCAAAAAGTTACCGATAAATGTTTTACACACAATAATTATTAAATCTGAAAGTTGTTGATTTAAACTTTAAAGGCACGTGATCGAGCCATAACTCTTTGAATTAATAAAGATTAATTCAGTAGTTCTGACTGTAAAGTTAACATTTTTTTGGTATTGATGTAATTTGTATTAAGATTAGTCTATTTTTTTTTATCGATTTCTGCAGCAATATAATCTCACTAACTACTGATCTGTAAGGTAAATAGTTTTTTAGTAGATAAAAATTACTTTTTTAGTTATGAAATTCTTAAAACAATTAATTTTTAACCCAGAATAATACTATAAAGTCCCCAAAATTAATTGATGATGTTTTATATTTTCAAAAACATTTTAATACAAACATTCTTACTATATTATATTAAATTATGGAATATAATAATCATTTATAAGTTAATAAACTACTGCGTCCCTAAGAAAATATTAATAAACAAATTTAATTTATCAACGAAAAATTATTAAAATGTAGTTTAAAAGTAAAAAAAATGGATAAGTTAATACCATTCTGTTGTACAGGAGTTGTCCGAGTATGTCATTGTGTTGTAATGCGTATGAGTTAGATTTGGATTCACTGATAAATCATTGAATACGAAAAATAATGCTCAAATAATACTCAAATAATTAATCTAATTTAATATTTAAAAAAAATTAATAACAAAATCGAAAATATCCCATGGCTATAAATAGCGTTACTATCTGGTAAACTTTTGTTTGTTAAAAGTAGAAAAATTTATGAGAAATATTCTATTAAATTTGCGAATGTTATATATGAAAGATAAATGTTTATGAATTTCTAACTAAGGAATCATTTTTGTATGTTGAATTATATAATTTCACATAGTTTGTTGCGCATAAATATTTTAAATTAGAAAATTAAAAACTTTATTTAACAATAACTAATCGAGTGTCAATTTCATTAAAAACAACTATATTGAAGCATGAAATTTTCATAATTAAAAAAACAAATACTAACATATTTTTGTAAACTAAATACTGTTAAATGCTTGAGTTTTAGTAGAAAAACCACTATCATTATTTGTATTAAATTTATAATTTTCATTACACAATATATTTATTACAAGTAGTTTGAACAATTTGCTCAGATGTTATTTTATTGGAACTTACTACATGTCAACATTTTGTTGAGCAATATTTACAAACGAATTCAAATAATATTGAAATGATTAGCCATCTTTCCCAAAATATATTGTTTTCAAAATTATCGGTACTTCGAGTACTATGGTATATTACCTAATAGTTGTTAGTCATGCAAAATGAGTGAGTGTATCCAAAAAACACAATTACACAACAATATAAAGTGTTGCAAACGATTGTAAAACTTGAAACTTAAAACCCGTTATCACGTGGTCTGCTGAAATTTGTACATAAAATCAAAGCTAGGATAGGGGAAATATAGTTTAAGACGACAGACATGTAAGCTAATATCTTCAATTTTTCTTTTCGTGTAATAAATGATCTAATTTTTTACCGTACGTTATTATACAGGTTGTTAAAATACAAATATCAAGATAATATTAATTTTCAGTTTCTGGTTTCCAAGTATAAAATATAAATGTCTAAAGAGTGATACGGTGACTAGGCAATTTCTGGAAGTGTAGCATCGGCTTTCACGTACATAGTAATCTGACTCGAAGTGGTATTATTCCAAGCAAATACTTCATTGTTGTTGATGAGTTTGCTAAATATTTAATTTAAAATTTTTACAGGGTAATTCACCAAGCATGCTCACCTCCATTTTATCCATTAGATGTGAATTTAATTAAATTTCGATTTTTGTAATTCGAACGTATTCTTCAGACCGAAATTACTTTGATATTCTATGCTATTTAAACGTAATTAATTTATAATAGATTGATATTGATTTCCGTAATGGGGTTCAAATCATCATTGTCACAATATTGTATTCCAATTGTTTTCCACTTATCGTGGACATTATCTTAAGAACACAAGTTTAAAACCCCTGTGGGCCAATATCAAAAACTTAAAAATGTTCAATATCATTGTCTGTTAATCAATTTCCTCTAAAAAATATGGTTTTCATTTTTAAAAATATGTCATTTCTATAGTTTTATAAATAGCTAAAAAAATTAAGTATTTTATAATATGGTTTTTAAATGTATGTATTAATATGAATTCCAAAATTCAGAATTTATTTAAACAAATTTATACCTCAAGGATAAAATGGGGCGAATGCGCGTCGTGTACCGGAATGACCCTGTATATCGATTTTCGGGGTAACAAAATGGTTTGGATACAATCCAACTGGTAGAAAATTGCAATAATTATACTTGAGACGTGGAAATTGGAAATAATTATAAATCCAAATTCTTTATGATATTATAAATAAATAAAAATCATATAATATCATAACCATACTAAAAACAATCGATTATTTGCAATTTTCAAGTAATTTAATTCCTGTAGATTCATCGATATTTTATAGGGTCGTCAAAAGAATAAATAACAAATAGTTATGCCATAAACGTAATTTTATCGTAAACGAAATATTCTTTTAGTACTCTAGTTAATTTAAAGTTTATTACTTTGCGGTATGCTTCTGTAAGTGTAATGGAATAATATAAGATACATTTATTTTTAATTTTAAAATCGGATGTAGACGCAAATACCACAAGGCACTCGAGTAGTCGAGTTACATTCGTTGTTATATCGATCCAAGTACTTAGATATTTCTTATTTTAATAGGATAAGCTCGTCCGTGTAGTGTAATTCAGCTGTAAACTCTTGAGCGTACAGTTGCACAGGACGTTCCACGATAGTAGTTTCTAATTTAATATAGATTCAATTAATGTCTAATAAGTTATTCAAAAACTAAATAATACATTAATACTGCATATACATATATATTTTAAAACAAATCGTATTATTTACGAGTATATTTAATCGGAAACTTTTGTATGAATTCACATTAGTTAATCGTAACAAATAAAGTGAAATGCACTATGTTAAATTCTGTAAACGTCTTCAAAATGATATTGGTCAAATTCTTATTTTCACACAAAAAATAACTTATAAAAATAGGAAAATGTCAAATGCCTAAAAATAGATTAAAATTAGTCTAATTATTTTGAAAATGTAATCTCTTTAAAAAATGATGATTTCAGTAATAGCGAAATGTTTAAAATTTCTAATATTGAATTCTTTTAAATAATTACAAAATAATAAAATCGATTAGTGACAAATTATAATTATATGTTTCAATACACAAGTCGTCAAAATTTGTATATACAATGATCATAAACAATTAATGCGGTTACGATAAATTATTTTTTTTTTAGGCTATTTGTTATTATGTAATACAACAAAAAACCCAAATCAGTTTAAAAACAATATAGAATATAAATATTTCCTTAATTCCATAATTTATTTTTTACACCGATCATTTTGAAAATAACTTTCAAGAAGTAAATACATTTTACTTTTGGACAACTAATAAAGTACTAACTTCGTCTAATTTTAGATCACATTAACTAACATCAAAGTTGAAGATAAAAGAAGTTTTGCTGTTCTTAAAAGCTAAACTTTACGTCAAACAAGGAACAAAAATTACACACTTGAAAAACCAATACATTCATTGATCCACTCAAAATCTGAAAATTAATTGTCTACTTATATGTAGGTATATGTCTATAATTTGATTTCATAATATTACGAACTTAAGGCTCATATATTATTATAGTATACATTAATATCAAAAATATTTATACACTGCTATCAACTATAGTAATTATTTAGAAAAATTCCAATTTTACTGCTAAGTGCTATTTGGCTAAATTGAGGCTAACAATTATTGTGATATTATACCTTATAATAATTCACACATTTCTCATAAAAATATTTCTTTTTATATTCATTTAATTTACAAATTGTATTTAAATAAAAGTTATTTTCATATTTTTAACATTCAGCCATGTCGAAATTAGTGTAAATAATACAATTTCATTAATATTATTATCTCTGGGGTTCATCAATTATGAACTGTGATGTGGTAAAATGGAATACATATTATAACACTATAACATTGTGTTCTCATCTAGAAACTTGGTAATCAGTTTTGTTAAATTACGTAATAATTTAAGTACATATTAATTTGAAGGTCCGTAGGGTTTTTAAACTAACGTAGTATTATGTAAACGATGTTATACATATTTACAGACGTGTACTTACATCCCGTATGCATGTAGGTACAACATGAAATATAAACCTGATACTGAAAATAATACTCTAAATTAATTTTTCAAAGGTTTCAAACAATTTACAGTTATTAATTGTTGCCGCCTTATATTGAGGTGATATTTTATAAAAAAAAAATGGCGTTAAATATTTACCCAAGCTGAACGATAAATTATTATTATTTGACGACTGTGTACAAAAAAGATTTCTGAAATGCATATTTTATCTATCTACTTAACAAATAATTATTACAGCTCAATTAGCTATTATATTATCCAGTTATCGAATTTTTCAATATTTAAAGAAGATAAAATTCGTACATTTTTTAATATTTCAGATTCATATATGATAATTGTAAATCCTCATTTTGTTTAAAATTTGATGTGTCTTACAAATATTAAAAAAATGTATTGGACCTATACAATTTGGAATTTCATGTACCTCTCAGAATTCATCAACATTTTGAATTCATATTGTTTCTCGAACAATCAAGAAACATATAGCACTTGAATTTAGTGTCAATGTTGCTATCACATTATCATGTTGCTCTCAAATGTTTTGGAAACTGCGTCGTTGATAATTTTCTCGTATAAAAACATAACACGTCACATCCAATTCCTAGTTATATCACGATGTCACCTTGTAGAAAGGTCTCTCACACACATAATAAATGTACTTGTATATTATCTTAGTTATTTCGTCGCATGCTGTGAGTTATTTGGATTAATGTGAAACGAAAAAAACAATGATTTTTGATAACAAGCTTATTATTGTAGTTGTTCATTTATGATGCAGGTACACGTCTTATAATGTAAAATAAGTTGTTAAGGCGAAAAAACTGCTAAAGGTGTTTGATTATTAGAATATTAGATAGAATGGGGACAATGGAAACCACAATCTACTGTTTAGTTGTTTTCTTCGATGTCAAATATAATAATATGGTAAATGGTAATATTATATAATATGCATGAATGATGTATTGTGATGTACCTATTTTGCATACTCATCACGCCGTGTTAAAAATTATAAAAAGCCTGACAATAATATTATTATACAACTACTGAAATTACCATAGGCTTAGGTACCATAAAAACAATATACTGTTTTTTGTTGAAACTGTATAGCCGACTTAAGTGTATTGGTTCGCTGGATTTTTAAAAATATTTATTTTGCACATAAAAAGTGTATTATTTATAATATATTATTTGACTAAATAATGTTAAGTGACGATTAATTTTCTTTAGTCTGGGGTAATTATTTTTTGGGTCATAATAAAAAAAAAATTATATAATGCCAGCTCTATTAAAAAGAAAGTTCTACAATAGTTATTAATAGATCTTCGCACAAATATGAATGTTAAACAAAAAAAATTATAGAGGTTAACTCATTTTTATTTGATCGGTATTTATATAATTTTTAAAATAAAAATTAATACAACACATAATTTTTAGAGAAAAAGGTAAAAACACAAATAAAGTGACTTAGTAGTGGATACTTCATCTGTCTACAATGATATGTAATATAGTTAGCATATTATGTTAAACGTATTTATAACGGTATTGGCAACGGAAAAAACAATAAACAAAGTGTTGTAAAAAAATATATATGACGTAGGTATACACGTACCACTTATGTACGCACCATAAATACGGTCAACGGTGAAATGGTCCAAAATTAAAATACGCATATCACACGCACGCTGTATAATAATAATAGTGTTCAACCCTCAACAAAACTTTATGGATGCATGTAGATGGAAAATAAAGAAGGCGGCAAGCGAAACAGGGAGTGTTACTTTATTAAAAAGAACCAACAATGACGAAATCATGTCAATGTCAACGTACAAGATTATAATAATATTAAAGTGAAAGCGTCTTTCCCTTCGAATACCAAACTTAATAATACTAGAGAAAATCTATATCTAGTATTTTTAATAAAATGTTATGCTACCAACAGTGTTATTAATGGAAAATAGAAGCCTGTTTATATAATTTCATGCAAAATACAATGCATATTTTAAATTTATAAAAATACGTTTTCCTAATAAAATAATTTTTTATTCTTTATTTGAGAAATTCAAGTAATTACATCGGAAAAGGTCCATGTACGAAGGAATAATTATATTGCATCGTAACATCCGATTAATAAACATTTATTAAAAGGTCATATTTTCGTTATAATCTCGATGATAAGACATGTGCAAGCTATATTGACATACACATACATGTTATAATATTATTTTAATATTAGGGTCGTATAAGCTTAATTATTATTTTTTCAACATTCGATAACGTTTGAATCACGCACACTACACAGTATAATAAATATAAATACAAAAGTCTTGAGAATTCAATCTAAATTCAATCGATTTTTATAACATTACCATATAGAAAATGTTCAACATTATATTTTATATTCAGAATAGTAATAGTGTAATACATGATAAGAATACCAATGAAATTAAAGCAAATATATATATTATCAAATTATTAAAGTTTTTTTAGAACATTAATCGAAATCAAATTAATTAATTTGGATGGAGCGATGGATGTATTGATTTTACAATAATGTATGTTTTTTGTGTCTGGAGACACTTTTCTAATAGAAAAAATGCTCAGGTCATTAACTTCGATGTAATTTTACTGTAGAGAATTGGAACTATTATCGGTACCTATGTTTGGGATGTCAAAATTGAAAATTTTCAGTGATTTTTAAAATAATTAAAATTATTGAGAAAAACTAAAAACCAAAATAATTTGTTAAAGTTTTACTACTTAGATTGAAATAATTGTTTGATAACTTTGGATACAGAAAAGTTAGTACACTCGACTCCTACAATTGTACAGCAGAGTGGTTACCTTACTTGCCCATTTTTTTATATACATTTAGCTAATGTACATTTATTTTACATATTATAATCATTTATTCATGATACTATTTTGCCAAGGATTATTACTTTTAGAGTTGACAACTTTAGAATGCCGGAAGTGGGTACGGGGCTTCTACCATTTTTGTAGATTTTCATATAACAGTTCATCAGATATAAACGATTTACCCATACCACTATAGTCATCCATAGAATACATTATGATATACCAAGTAATAATTTCAATTTATATATGCATAGCAACTGGGTTATTAATGTTTGTTGTTCAGTAAATGCATTTTTCTTATAGTAGACATTTTTCAAATCAATAATTAAGTAGATATATTATTTAAAACGTTTAGTTAGGTATTATTAATTTTTTTTATGAGTGATATTCATATTTATGTATTTTTAAACTTAAGTATTACAAAACTATTATATTATAAATACCTTTACAGACATTTTTTTTTTCATGGATAATTACATTATAATATGATGATATCGTCTTTGTTGCGAGACACTGTTAAATCGATTTAATTTCAAAATATATTACCTGCAAGCAAACAAACAAAAATAATTAAAATTATTTCCATAAGATAGGTATAATATTTCGAGTAATATTTATAATTAACGTTAGATATGTATGTTAAATAACTCATAATTCATTGTCATAAAAAAATATAGTTAGATCAGTCTAGTGTCCGGCCCGGGAGGCTTAATAAAAATCAACTAGAACTCATCATTAAAACGATTCCTTTTGGTTTATCCAAAAAAACGTCCGAGAGATTATTTTATAAAGCTGGCACGTGACCGTTACATAGTAATAAGTAATAACATTATCGTCATTGATTTTTTACGTTTTACCCGATTTTCTAGATAACCTTACGAAACTTTTCACATCGGCTTTAAAGGAGCTGTGTGTAAATATAAAAACGTTCGATGTTTTCACCATAAAAAAACAAACAACATCATTACAAAACCAAATCATCCTTTTTCTAATCATCCATTCGAAAAGTCCTATACAGTTTTGAGTTTAGACTAATCATCCCCATCTTCACAAAACAAAAAGTTTACTTTACAATTATTATTATAATAATAGAACACGGTATTCTAGAGTTGTAAAGTTGCACAGTCGTTATCATATTATTCAATATAGCAGGGGAGGGGTGGCCAAACCGTAGCTCACGGTATAGACCGGCAAGTGGCTCGTATCTTATCATAACAGGCAAAACATATTTTTTTAAAAGATAACACAAAATAATACATAATATATAAAATGTATATATCATATTATTACAAAAAAAATTATTCCATACAAAATTGTATTTAAATCTAATATTAATGTATGTTTATATCGTGGACTAAGATATTAATATAATGCGGAATTAAAACGACATTGTGGGCTGCGGGTGACGGGCGAAGGCTCGAAAAAAGTTCTTCTGTTATCATCAATATTAGACATTGCTTTTTTTCAACGCTACCAGTGGTTTTATTTTGAGTCACATTTTAAGCTTAGTCCTTGTTTTATGCAGATAGCATTGTAAACTTTCAGTGCCCATTGCGACCCCCCCCCCCACCCCCAATTCCCAAAAAAAAAAAAAACAAAAAAAACAGCCAAGCAAAAAATTAAATATAAAAAAATATATAACTTAAAAAACAAAAACACCAC
>PVMI01015948.1:0-12124 GCA_008528875.1 Aulacorthum solani
AAGTAGTACCTACTCATTAGCCAGAAAAGATGCCAAAGTAAAAAATCCATCCATTTTTATTGCCTAAAATAGTGATGACAGACAGAAAAAAACAAGCTATCATATACATCATAATTAAATCAAACATTTATCGTTCCGACCAGAATCTAAAATTAGTTTAAAAAAAATGTAATGTATTATTTCGGAAGTAAGAAAAATAAAAAAATAATTGATATTTTTATTTTTAATTATTTTATTTTATATGTATAGCTTAAATAAATATTTTTTTTTAGGTCAGATATGTCGGAAAGCTCTAAGACCTGATCAAGAATATGTGTGCACAAGTACAACACACTGCAAAGTTTTTAAACAAAGTCTTAGAACTCGTAATTATCTTGATATATGTAAGTTCGTTGGTTTACAACCGATAGTTTGCTGTCCGGTGACAAATTACAAAGAATTAATTGAAATACCAGAAGTTAAAAATAAAAGTCCAATATCTGCTGATGAAAGTATGAACACGCAGTACCAAATTTATGTTATATCTAAATTTATAATAATATGTCATATACGATAAACTTATAAACGTCAATATCTGAATCAGTGTAGAGGACGCTACACCCGCATGTGTTGTATCCGTCTTACAAACATTGAACATAGCAAAAACTGTACTTGCGCTGGACAATTTTTCTCCCTCAGTATTTATAGTGAAATTATAAAAATTCCACAACGCATAGGTAAGNNGTCATAGTGTCGTTATTTTTTTTGATAGCACAAACCAATAATTTTTATTATTAAATGAAAATATAAAATTAAATTTTTTTTCTCAAGCTAATAACTTTAATTATATTTATGTTATCAAAAAATAACGACACTATAACACAGATAAAGTTCTTACCTATGCGTTGTGGAATTTTGATAATTCTACTATAAATACTGAGGGAGAAATATTGTCCAGCGCAAGTACAGTTTTTGCTATGTTCTACGTTTGTAAGACGAAGACAACACATGCGGGTATAGGGTCCTCTTAAACGAGGAGAACAAAAAAAATAATTGTAACTTATTTTTTTTGTCTTTTAAATCAAAAATGGACCTTTAGATCTCTAATTCAAACATCCTTCATATTAAGTAATTAGTTTACCTACATATAATTCAAAAATAATAATAATGTAAAACCATCATATACAATATTTATGAAAGTTTAAAATGTTGACCCCATTGGATATTAAAACTTTAAACTTCTCCAAAATAGGTTTTGATTAATTTATTGCAGTTGAATAAATATTAACTATAAAAAACGTCAAACATTTCAATATTATTATTAGTTTGATTACAGTATTATCAGATTACCTGCTTACATGTTAATAGCAATAAAATGAATAAATAATAAAATATACTATAATAATATTTTATATTAAATATAATTTTTAGTTTTATAGTTTTTGTAAATAATTAGTTTCAACCGTAATATTAAAATAAAAATAAAATTTATATTTGTTATATAAATAAATTATAAAATATTCTTTGAACTATAGAATGACACACGATACAATATCTCTGCTTACAGCTTAGAATCGTTTTTCGTTTTGATTTGTATAGAATTTTTGTTATTAGATTGAAATGTATATTCAACATTTTAAGCTCAATGTAACAGCTTGAACACTTAATATAAGATCACACATAAGTTGTTGTTGTTAAAGCGTTTTAAAAATATTAAAAATTTTGAACGAACCATATTTTTTTTTTTTTATTCATACTTGATATATTAATTCATCAAAAACCAAAAGCGCTCTAAATTATATTATTATTTTGTAGAACTGACGATAGTACACAAAATTTTTCATAAGTAGTTCAGGTGCAGCTTCTTTTTTCTTATTGAATCTAAAAATATAAGAAATATAAAAGCACAGTTTTATTTTATTTTATTGACTTTTGAAGTCCAAATTAGAAATTTAAACTAAGATTAACAAGCTTAATTCCAACTGATTCTAAGTATTTACTGAAACATACACCTAATCATACGTATTGAAATAAATGTATTATCAATATAATAATTTGCAGAATGTTATCAATATAGTAGAATAAATAAACGATCCAAATTCAAAGAAGGTGTATTTTATCCTGCAGCAGTAGGAGGTATAGAGGCAAAAAAACAAGAGTTTCCACACATGGTAATATTGAATCATGAACATGCTCAAGCCTCAAAGTTAAGATGGTATACTATAATTATTCTTTGTAAATGTATAACTATAATAGGCGCTGTTAGGTTATGGTACCACCACGACAAATGGGGACGATTGGAAATGCGGAGGTTCGTTGATAAGCGAAAGGTGGATATTGACTGCAGCGCACTGTCTAGAAAGTTCTGGGTAAATATGATGATAAAAATTAAATACTAGATAAGTAGGTTAATTACAACAGGTGTGTGCTATCTGTTGTTTATCATGGAAATACATTTATTTTTATTTTAAGGATTAAAGCTAGTTGGGCTCGCCTCGGAGTTTTAGAAAGAGTCGTTAATGAAGACAACATAGTTCAGCCCAAAGACTATCGAATAGTGCAGCATGTAATACATCCCGAATATAATCCACCTTTGCTATACAACGATATAGCTCTATTCCGTTTGGAAAGAGACGTCTTATTTTCTGAAGATGTGCGACCGATTTGTCTTAACACGGAATTGGATCTATCTTTAACACCGTTAAAACAAATAGCTACTGGTTGGGGACGAATTTCAACGGGTTGGTTTAAATAGTTATGTAAAAAAAAGAAACCAGTAGCTAGTAGTCTGCACTATAATAGGTAAAAGTTAACATTTTTTTTTATTCATTTCAATTTTAAGCCGGGCCAACTAGCGACAATTTGTTAAAAGTAGATTTGGATATTTTTCCCACAAATCAATGCAATGAAAGTTATATTTCAAATAGTCGTCAATTACAATTTGGCATATTACCAGACAGAATGATATGTGCTGGTTCGTTTGATGGTGAAAAAGACACTTGCTCGGTACGAACTTGGAAAGTTGTAATACTTTGTATAAACTTAATTAATTAAATAATATTAAAATTACTGTAGGGTGATTCAGGAGGTCCACTTCAAATAGCACATGTCAACTTCACCGACATGTATACACAATACGGGATTACATCATTTGGGAAATTTTGTGCTGACAAGGATACCCCCGGAATTTATACTAGAGTAGCCAAATACATTTCATGGATCGAAGAAATAGCATTTTCAAATAACTGAAGATAATGCAATTAATTTATACAATTTAACCAAATAAAAAAGTATTAAAAAATATTTATTTTTACTGTACAATTATATTCTACATTACTAACTCCCACTATAATCTCTTTTAAATGGTATGCCTTTTTCTTGAGTAAGTCCAACTTTTGGGCATCATTATTGATGCTTTTAAAATCCCAATTATATTAATATTTTCAATCATCTGTTTGAATCCCAGTAGTATATAGGTTTAAAACTTACCCCTAATCCACCCTCAGATCTAATAAATGTTATTTCTAAGTCACTGAATACACTATGTAAACGTCTTTTATAAAGTTTGTTAACAATCATATAATGTAATAAATTATAAAACCATAACTATTAACTAAATTTTACTTATTTTTTGATAGTACGTGTATACTATCACAAAAATCAAGAATTTAGTTATACAATGATTTAAAAAAAAATTTTACAGTTAATCATGTCAGCATAGTTTACTACTGATAAAAGAAAAATTGAATGTAAATTACACACATTTTAATCCAGTGCCTAAAAATATCACTATTCTTTAATTTTTTGTTATCCAAACATACGTATTACATGACCCTTTATATTTTTGACACCCAAACAAATTATAAAAATTTTCCCCAACATGTCATAATATGACTAGAGGATAGTAAGAAATCCTTATTTTAAGGCAGTTTAATTACAAAAAACTGAGATTTTTGGTAACTATCATGGTCTGCACATATAATTATCGTTCATATTGTTCATAAGTCATAATATCGTGATGTTTCCAATATTTTGTATTATTTATTATTGTAGTAATCGATTTTTACCGGCTATTTTCCGTGGAAAATTATATCAACTTGGAGACTATTTTCTGAGTGATGTCGGAAATAATATATTATTGTTACACTATTAAAGTGGTGTACCTAAATTGCCTATCCAGGACGCCAAGTTATGGTTATTTTAAGAAACATGTCTAAAATTGCCCTAAACTGTTCTAATGGTACAAACGCCAGTCTGCAAATATAAAATTACGTTGGAATATTACTGAGTATTTCAAACTATTGCACGGTGGGTGGTATAAATTCTAAAGGAGAATTATTATTATGATATTTATCTTATTTTATGACTTGGTTATTATGTTTTTTATATATATTGTATTAAAGTTCAATGTTTGTGTTAATAATAAAGCGAAAAAAGTATGTGAATTAAGTTAGTACTTTATTTTGTTCTGATAAAAAAATCTAATACATTTTATTCAGGTTTTTTTATTAGGGAGGGGCGATATTAAAATGTATTGCAGAGTGTGCCTATCCACTGATTATATATTGTTCTACTATTTTAGAACATAAAAACATCGATATGGTTTTGCCCCAAGACTAATACGGTTTTACCCCACTTATGGAACATCAACGTATATTTTAGTACTTTCAAAATTTGAATTTTTTTTAAGTTCAACTTAAGATTTTTAAAAAATGCGTAAGTATTGCAGAAAATGACAATATTTGTGATATAATTACACAATCAAATTTCAAATTTTTAAAATATTGCATATTCTACGATGCTTAGAAGTTATAATAGTACTGTGCTGCAGCATGCCCCGCTCTCCAATACCGCTACAAACACTAACCAGTAACCACTATTTACTGCTGCATTTAACAGGTTAGTACAACATTACTACTTACTAATTACTACATTGCATACAATATAGTCAGATATTATAATATGATTAATTTATCTTATAGTTACCTATATTATGCATTACATTAGACGTTTTATCATGCTTTTTAAACCTAACATCAAAGCAATAAGAGGTAAAACCATTATTGATGTGAAGGAATATTACAACGTCTTACCTACTATATAATTCAAATATAACTAATAAGATAAACTGTTCAAACGTAAAATAAATAAATTCATTGGTACTCAAATAATTTAAACATTTAATGGACATTTTATGACTTATGAGTAGGAAGTGGATCTTTATTATACCAACTGTATAAGTTGTAAGTAAAAAAATCTATGAAGTTTATTGGAAAATAAAATAATTGGTTCAAGAACGTCAATATACCTATAGGTACCTATTTTCGAAAGGAATGGTTTGCTAAAGATGTATACACCTAAGTACATTATAATTTACTCTTCATCAGTAGAGTCAGCCGTCGGGCTCAATATTTTAGGGCGGTGGTCAAAATTTTAAAACACCTACTTGCTTAATATGATAAAAAAAATGTTCTTACTTTCATCGAAAAAATAATTAGGCATGCAATATTATTTATTTTTTATTTTTAATCTGCATTATTGTTCTATATCATGGAGATATTCTGTGGTTTTTTCTAGGTAGCTTTTAAATCTGTGATAACCAACCCGTGCCGATTTTAGCTTAAAACAAAATACAATAAATAAAATATATTCTATACATATATATTATTAAAACTGATTCAGATTAAGTTCCAGCTGGGGGAAGACATATCCATCGGGCCCATATCTATAGTGTTTACATTTTGAATAGCTTAAAATTCTATTAAGTATGGAAATAATAATTGTTATAATGTATAAGAATATTGACTTTTAAGACTATCAAAAGAAAAAAATGATTATCGAGTCCACTCCTGGAATTATTTGAACTTTGCATTTTAGGCCATTAAAACTTTGTTTGAAAATAGTAAGTTATCTATATATCTTATAGGTATGAGAGTTGACCATTATAGTTATGTACATTTTTCAGTCAGAAACAATTTTACCAAGAAAGTATTCTGTCCTACTATACATTATTCGATACTGTGGGCAATATTCATTGGATGTAGTTTTTATTGAAATCATTGAATTGTTTTAAAGGGGACTTGGAATGCTATGCGAGATGGCAAAGTCACCCCCTCAATTTTAACCAAATACAGTCACTCGTGGTTATAACTTATAAGTTTAAGAAGAAGGTTGTAAAAACTAAAATAAATGTTTACTCATAACAAACTTAACCATAGCCTTATAAATATATGAGTAACAGATATAGAATTTATACAGATAATGTCCTATGTTAACAGTTAAAAACCTTTATAGAAAATAAAAAAAAATATTGAATTGAAAAACACTCTAATATCCTTAGATCAGCTCTGGGCAGAAATAATTTTTTACCTACTTAAGTTCCCATTCCTGTAAATATTTCAAATAAATGAAATTTATGTTTTGAAAAACCCATCAAGAATAATGAGTATTCAATGTTAATTTTTTTAAACCTGTTTACTACTCACACGTCTGTAATAATCTTATTTTATTTTTAAATGCTTGTTATTTTCATATTATTGTAAAAATACATAAAACATTGAACTCTATAACTGCATTGCGCATAGGTATATCGTATATGTAAGTAGAATACAGCGTATCGTGTTTTATTTCTACAGTATTAATTGTTATTACTTATGAAAATGTAATAATTCATCAAAATTCGGCCATTGTAATAAACAATCTAAAATTACAAACCTATGATGCTAGGAATTTGAGTTCATTACAAATTTGTGTTACTAAATGCTACAATATTCAATAAAAAATGATTAGTAACTTTGTTTATCAGTTTTATACTTACTTATATTTATTACAAGTAATCAGAAACTGTTTATTCGTTTTATATTTAAATCTAAAGGCCTTATGTGGATATTAAGGTGTACTTACTTGGTGAAACTGTATTTTTGGGGGTTTTAGGTTATAAATGCATCTTGATGTTTTTTAGGCCATTTGCCAAATCACAGTCGAGCAATACATTGTTATTTTAAGGTGGGTCCAAAATCGATCAATTTGAAACCATTTGGATAGGTTTCTTATAAAATTCCCAATTCTTATCAACATATTATATAATTTTAATATTAGGACTTGCAACACATTACACATTTACACTACACATCAATTATTATTTATCCTGAAGCTAGAGGTATTTTTTTATCTCAAAATTAATAACCTGTTTGGTTTGAATTATAAGTATTTAATGTTATTTTTAATTTTTAACCTTGGTAGTGTCATATACATAATATATGTTAACATAATATACATTATAAAATATCTTACAAATATCGTTTACAATATTTAAATGTGGTGGGATAAACAAGTCAAATATTTTTCTTATTAGTATTATCATAACCACATCAGTTCGTTACAATAACGACGACAATACAAAAATATGAATTTTAAAATTAAATATTGTTTATACTTTAAAATCGTACTATCTTTAATAATATGTTTATTAATTTCTGGATATAAAGCAAATATACTAAATTTATATGAAGGTGAGTTTAAAATGTTTGTATTTAAATAATTTATTAATTTTAAATAGTATACGTATAACAAAACATTTTTAAGATTTAAAGAGATAATGATTAAAATATTGAACACTCAAGTTGTATAAAGTTATCTGCGTCAATTTTAGTTGTATCTGATTGTGGATTTTTCTATTTTTTCATTATGTCTCTATGAACGTTAGTTAACATTCGAAATTATTGGTTTCCAATTAAGTTAACAAAGAACTTTAGAATTATAAATATTAACTGATAAAGCAATATTATTTTAGTATACTGTTATTATATAATAGGTAAATCGGTACCTATTAAACAATTTAAAACAAGTTTTTACTCATTGTAAATCATCTTAAAATTCATGATAACATTTTTTTAAATCATGATATTTGACCCTACTTATTAATTTTATATAAATTTAAGTTTTAACGTCAAAGTGTGTAATAAATCAAAATGAATAAAAAAATAAATTTTTTGAAAATGTACAAAATATAACTTATATATACTGGTGCATACTGCATATGATGTGATACACATACGTATAACGGATACTTGTTAATATAAAATTGCTTATGCTTTTATATTGCATATAGGTGACGTGTGTCGGTTAGGTAAAGACAGATCTATAAATCATGTCTGCAAACAACCAGAAAATTGTTCGTCGTTAGAACAGCAAATTCGAGGTCAGAATTTTCCTCAGATATGCTCGTTTAATAAAAACAAGCCAATAGTCTGCTGTTCCCCAACAGTAGCAGTCAACGCAACAAATTTCAAACCGGCCTTAAGCACCACCAATGCTACATCATCATACTCTGCCACTGAAAGTAAGTATTGGTATCGCACAAAATTCATACTTCAACTCTTTTCATAAATCATAATCTGTTCTCGTGACCGCCGTGCAGTGTGTCGCCAGTACTCGGAACTGGTGTACGTGAACGTCAGACAACACTCGACTAGCGCGGGACCGCCGTCGAAAACCCTAAACTGCTACAACGTGTTGACGTTGATCGTTGGCGGCGTTAAGGCCAAACCGAAGGAATTTCCGCACATGGTATGATAATTATATATAGTGCAGTAGGTATTAGAAGAACCTAAAATGCAGAAGAAAATTGACCAATATCGGAACTTTGCCTCCCGCAGGCACTATTAGGTTACGGGGACATCGAGGATGAGCAAAAGTCTTGGGGCTGCGGAGGTTCGTTGATAAGCAACAAGTGGATCCTGAGTGCGGCGCACTGCACCATTAATTCTGGGTGAGTAATGTGTATAATTTACTAGAGACCACGAGACGTTTTAAACATTTAAACACAAACATTTTTTTTTAAAAAAATTCCCACTCAAAGACGTACGGTGAGCTGGGCACGATTGGGTGATTTGAACATCTATTCAGACCCCGACGACGCCAGCCCTGTCGACTACAAAATAGTGGAGCGCGTGGTGCACCCCAACTACAATTCGACTTACGTGTACAATGACATAGCACTGTTTCGTTTAGAGGGGGAAGTCAAGTTTTCGGCCCACGTGCGACCCGTGTGCCTAAACACTATTCAAAAGTTAAGTTTCAAGATGGCCACGGCCACCGGCTGGGGTCGGATCTCGACCAGTGAGTATTAATTTTACCTATCGTTCGACCAGCGGGGGGGGGGGCTGAGATTTTAGATTTTTTAGTGTGTAATCGTGTAACTATATATGTGCAATAAATATTAAACAAAGCCGCCTCTATAAACTTATGACGCTCTCATCAATATGGTGGCTCAGCGATTTAATCTATTCTGTGGCGAAGGTGCCACAGTGCCTACTGCAGGGCAGGATTTGACGGAGAGTTTTCCGGGAGCACCCCAAAATTTTTGTCTACATAATAACACGGAACTTACAATTTCTATGTCGTCTGTGCAGATGGTCCGATCAGTCCCGACTTGCTAAAAGTGGAGCTGTCTCCTATACCAATTAACCATTGTAAGTATAGCTATCCTCAGAGTTCCAATCCGAGAATAAACTTCGGGATAATGGAAGACAGCATGATATGTGCCGGAGACATCAGGAACGGAAGCGACACGTGTACGGTGAGCAAACGATAATATTCGATGAACGATGACCGACTCGAGGTTTTCCTTATACTACAGCTTAAGTTATTTATTTATAATATAATGTGTAACGTATACATTTCACCACAGGGCGATTCTGGCGGCCCACTACAAGTAAACCATCCCAACTATGCATGTATGTCTAGTCAAATCGGTATAACGTCGTTCGGGAAATATTGCGGCAATAGGGACACGCCCGGCGTCTACACCAGAGTGTCCAATTATGTTCCGTGGATCGAACGGATCGTTTGGCCGAAAAGTTGAACGTCCACTAAACCAGACAAAACAATCGATTTTTTTAAAATAAAAATACAGTATTTATTATGTCTGATATATTGTGCAATACATGAAGCGGGAATTAAGTCCATCGTGGCACTTAATTCAACATCTTCACTCAATAATATCATGACCTCGTATATACTTAGGTAATGTTGATTGTTAGCTGACTTAGATTAAATTATTAAATAAAAATATTAATATATTATTACAGTGTATAATATCTATTCGGTGCACTACCTAATATAACAATGATATTATTATAATTATTATTATCAAATTAATAGCACGGACACCGCGACCGGCCCGTCTCGCTTGGACATTACCTTCGCGTCAGTCGCGTTAGTGCCGTGCTCCGAGTGCACTGCCTCGCGTATTTTTAATTTTGTATTATTATAATTTGCATCAACTAAATAAACCAACATATTTATATATATACAGAAAAAATATCTTAATTTTGTTTTCATGCATACCTCACGTAACATGAACAAAACAATACCTTATATAACACGTTTACACTAAAAACCTATAAAAGAATAAAGATAATAATTTATTAATTATTATGTATCATAATATTATTGCTACAATTTTTTTAATCAAAGAATGAATTAACTGCCACAATTGACTATCTATATTATGTATCTGTATGAACCAAAAATTATACAATAAGTGCACGTCTATAAAAATAGTGTGAGACATGTGAACAAAATTAATTATAATCAGTAGGTATTGTCGTAAACCCATAACTCAAAATAGTTATTTTATGAATTTCAATACAATGTTGACATTAAATTATACTTTGACTATAATTTATGATATATGTAATGTAGGTATTAATAAATAATAATCAATACATTACGGACGTGGCATTGTGGAAAGCATAAATAACAGGCGAAAACAATAAGCTGTTTGTTTTACCAATTCGCATAATAATAATGCGAATTCGACAATAGCTGCAGGAAGTAATATTAGAATAAAAGCCATCGCTTGAATACTCCATCATACGTCATTGTTGGAACGTATATAAATACGGTTATAGCACCAAGCAATATTTAGAAGATAGTCAGCATCAGTCAAAGACCTATAGTAAGCTTACGACTGAGTGCTTAATTATTTTACGGTGAAACTTGTTTGAAATCTAATATTCTATTTTATTTAAACTATAAATACCTAAAAGTGTTCTAAATTATTTACCTATCTTTCTCTAAAAGTCTCAAGATTGTAAACGCATGTGCTACAATTCTGTGTGTGATTCTATGTACCTACCTAATTTTAGATGATAAATGTCATGAAAATTTTTTTTTTTATGTAGCTTATCAATTTTATTTGCCACTTCACATTCAAATAATTCATGTTTTACTAACATTCCACAATGTCTTTTTCTCTTTTTTGAATGAAACATTCATTCTAAACATAATGTTAGAGTATAAAGTGACCATCATCTTGCCATCTTGGTATTTTAATATAATATTTAATTGTCTATAAATTAAATTTTGTATTCATTAGTATAAAATAATTATTTTAACATGTACTACTTTAACTAGAATTTCCATCCAAAATTCTAAGTACATACCTACCCAATATTGCAGTTCACATGCTTGCCGAACTGCTGTAAGTTATAAACTTTGAATTCGTAGTACGGAACTTAACCCCCCCTCCCATCCCATTAAAGATTTTTGTGTACGCTATTATTCAGATATTACCATTTTGAAAACCACGAACTGTTAACACTTGGGAAAATAATTTTGTACCACTTTTAAAGGTCTCATCTATAAAAATCTTATCAATTTTACATAAAAATTTTAAATTACTTCCAGTAGAAAATAACAAAATATTTGATATGTTGTTATTTACAAGTAAAAAATGTAACCTAACCTAACCCATATTACTATTGATGACTGTCGTCATTATCGAAAGGGAACTATAATGTCTTATAGATTAATAGGTATGATTGTGGATATGGCAAATATTAATCGGATTGCAACTTGGGTACAACGCAAAACAACTCGGCCACAATTCAAAATAGACCTTTTTCGTATTTATCTTTGGGATGCAACTAGTATACAACCTTAATTGTAATATAATACCTATTGGGCAGGTACATTTATAATAAGTAATTTGAAGCTATTTACTTATTCCTTAAAATGTTTAAGAACGGTGTGTTGGTAGCATAGGCGCAATTTCAGTTTTTAATGTGGAGGGGCTTAACATATTTAAATGAAACAGGCCCGTGGGGTTCTCTGCCCCCCACACCCCCCATCATTCAAG
>PVMI01015970.1:0-10508 GCA_008528875.1 Aulacorthum solani
ACGGACCATTTGTTTCTAAGCTAGTGCCACTTCTGAGTTCTGGTGTTCTGTTGTATCATTATGATAGGAATTTATCATGTGCGATTATGCTTTTGGTCTATGTATACAGCTCCCCCTGAGTTCTTCATAAAAATGAAATGAAATGGTGCATTTCAATCAAATATTCATACATTTTATTACGTTTTAATTAAAATAGCACTTATACTGCTTAAAAATATAAAAATAATTAATTATATAAATTGAAACGATTAAAACAACGAATCGTTCCAGGGAATTTCCCGGTTTCAAATGTGCAGTAAATAAGTGGAATCACACGTGCAATTTACAAAGTATTTAGTTTTTATTTAATTTTTAAACATAAATTATTTAACATAAAAGTTCAAAATATTAAAAACTGGGTACCTAGCTTGTGTTACATGGTATTTGTTTGAGTGAATCTCATAATTCAATCGGTCACTATGTTAAATTTGAATCCCATGAACAAAAGTTATAAGCTATAATTTATAACTACATTGGGTGAAGTAGACATCTTTGGATCAGCGCCTATTGCAGAGCAAAACTATTCATATAATGCTACAATATCATTATTAGTATTTTTTTTTAAATTTGATGGACTTAAATCAGTTTTGAAAAAAAAAATCACCTACGTAAGTTATAATTACGAAAATATAATTATGATTCGTGTGAATAGGTTTTCACCATTCGTGATATAAATGGCATAAAAATAGTAATAAATATTTGATAAATAAATAATAGTAGTAATTTGATGAAAAATTGTTTTATAAATTAAATGTACAATTTTTCAAATATTTTTTTTTCCAAACGTTCTTAAAAATTATTTTTTGTAATTATCGTTTTACACTCCAGTAATAGTTTTATAGCTTTTGTATTAACTCTCAAGCTTAATAAGGTTTTTAAATTGAAAATTGTACATTTGTACGCAATTTTAACTACAAAACAATTATCAAATTTTAATGAAATAAATTCAGCTCGTGGATTTACAAACATTGTACGTAGGTACCATGTATTGTATTAATTCAACATATTTAATTATTCTACTATGTTTATAATATAAATAATACACTTTACCATTTTGCATTTACTTTAGGTAATAAAAGGAATATATTATGAATAATAGATGGGTATAAATTGTACCTGTATATTGTAGTTTTCCACTTGATTCCTAACGTTCATTATGATAATATAATACCAGGTATCGGAACGAGACAAAACAATATCAACTATTAGAAGGGTACATTATTTCATTTGATGACAGGTCATGTATTCACATCGCGAGTATACCACTGAACTGTAACAATAAACAACCAACGTGTCTGCCAGGATTATACGAAAACAATAAGGAAATGTTTGTCGAAAGGTATAGATAATGCTCTACACTTTACTATTGTCTGCATTCCAGACGTATAATAATGTGAACACCTTTTGAAGCAGTAGTCTGTAATCAGTAATCACACTTATTATTATTTATAATTAAGTATGAAACTATAAAGCTAGCTGCATTTTGAAGAACAGTAAGTTATGAAAACTATTTACTTTTACAAAACTACAATATCAAAAGCGGTTTGAAGTTAGTAAATATTACAGAAACTTGATTTAAAAATTTAAATCTCAATTTTACGATAACTCCAGTGAGTGCGTAATGTACTAACAAATCTACAGTAAATAAATATACTATTTTTATACCATTTTAAATTAAATTACGTGTTCGTGATTAAAATGACAATTATTGGCTGTCACATAATACATTTTGATGCAACAAAAATAATGTGATGTTCAACGGACATGTACAGCGATATTACTTATTTGGGATGCCATCCTATGATAATATTCCACTATTGAAATTAGTATATACCAAAAAATACGTCTTATTTATAGGAACCTAACTATATTATTATTATAATGGTTAATAGTGATAAGTGTACATCGTGAGTAATTAGTATGCGTGACAATATTATATAAATAAGTATTGTCATAGAATAGAGTGTTTTGTTATAAAGCCGAAAAAGGCCTGGAATCTCCAACAAATAATTATAAATATAGGTGCTTTTAAAATGGTTTATTTTGCTGTGGATGATAGCATAATAGACGAGTAGATTATAAATTATATTTAACGTTAAATCTCTGGCTGGGTCCAAATACCTTATATATATATAGTAGAATACACGCTTTTACATATTATATACTATCTTAAGAACCTAACAATTGCCCTACAATACCCCGAATCGAATGTATATTGCATAAATGTTGTAATAACCATCACCAAATATGCTTATTAGTTATTACACAGATACATTGTACATTTTTGAATTGTGTATTTTACATAGGTAGTAAAACATACATAATATATCAAGCAAATGTATTGTTTAAACAAATGTAGTACAATTAAAATTTACAATTATTATGTTTTTTAATTATTTAGTGTGTAGTGGCTGATTTGTTCAGATTATTATTATATATTAGAATTACAATCATAACACTTAAAACTGCATCTTATATATAGTTATCGTATTATTAGTTAAAAAAAAATACTTTTATAATAAATTAGTTTCTGTCCTACTTTGGTACTTAATAAACGGTTTTTTTATCAATAAATTACAGTCTTCGTTCATATCATGAGGCGAGTATCTCTCATACATTATTCAGCAGATGGTAGTCATATTATGTTCCCCTCTTAAACGAGAAGTGTGAATTTTCTGTTTGAGTTAACCGTACGCATATTCTCTTCTAATATATACGATCATTGCCCTCTTCGTTTTAGATAGCATGTAAAACATTAGTTGCACCCATTAAGAGTTTCCACATTTTATTTGTGAACTTCTTAATGAGACTCTTAAGAGTCAGGAACATTACCACTATTTTAAATAATGACAATAGAACATTGATAATATTTTATAATAATTTACAAAATGGGAATTTAAAAATGTAACAATAGAATACCATTTGATTACAAAATATAATTCACATTAAAACATTATTGCTTTAAACGTGTTCAACCAAACATATCTGTTAAAATTGATAAGTTAAAAAAAAAAAAATGTTTTTAAAAACTATTTAACTTTTATAAATAAAAGATAAAACAAATAATATAATATTGATATGATTGACAAAATATAGTGAAAAAGTTTATAGATGCATATTATAACGTATGTTTTAAATTAAATTTACGTATTATTATTATATTTTACAGCTCACATCAACTATAATAT
Organism: Aulacorthum solani; assembly: GCA_008528875.1. NCBI lineage: Eukaryota > Metazoa > Arthropoda > Insecta > Hemiptera > Aphididae > Aulacorthum > Aulacorthum solani. The sequence goes on from PVMI01015970.1 coordinate 3,228, forward strand.
GAAATGTTTTAGTCACATAACAGCAAACTAAACTTCACTTGTCTAAAGTTTCAAGTCTGTTTTCCAATTTAAGAACTTAGAATTCACCAGGATACTTGATGAAATTGTGGTTTTGACTTATAATCTATATATGACTCACGGGGATTGAAACTGAACCAAAAAGTTATGGACTAAATTACATGGTGAATTGAGAAATGGCTATTGGCTATAAGCCATATTGAATTGTATGAAAAATAATATATGTAGAATATAATCGACCAAATTTGATTATTTTTGGGGTTGAAAGATATCGTCATTAAATACGAATAATTAAATGTGGACAATTTGTACGTTTGTAAGACTATATTTTATAAACTGAATTTGTGATTAAAAAAAATGTACTATTTAAAAATAAAATACATTCATAACCAATAATGAGTACAACACAATATGTAGATCAAGAAAACATCAAAATTCTAATCAAATATCCTGGTCCATTTTTATTTATCAATTTGAAATAGTGGCACTGAGTTGAAGCCAGATATAAAGCGTAACCGTTTTTTTTTTCATTCAGTTATATTTCTTGTACAGTAAAATATAAATAAGAAGGTAGACGAAACTCTGTGAACCGAGGGCTAGAAAATCATAGATTATTTGCAGCACATTGTTTTGGATTAAACGGTAAGACCATTTTTATTTTAAAAAATACTCACTAACGGACAAAATATTTTTTTTTAATCATCAGTTTAGGAATTGATTTATTTCAATGACCTTCATTTAGCATACAAAACTTCAGTAATCTTGATGGTTAATATTAAAATTTAATCAATAACAAATCACGGTAGCTTAGATTAGGTTTATCACGGTATCTAGACAGTACACAGTAAAAATATAAACATCATATTATAATGATAGGTAATTGAATTACATTAATAATAAAAACTATTATACTGTGAAGAACCATAGCCATAGCAATAATCTTCACTATCAATGTTACATGCTTAAGACCAAAGACCGGCCGTATACATACATTATAATTCCATTTGGTCAAAGATATAATTTTTAATAATATAACATTATAATGACAAATTTAAAACTAAAATAATTGATTTTTATAATAGTATAGTATATAATATATATGCATTAAAGTTCTGTGTAGTTTTTCAAGGTTGCAAATAAATTAAAAAACAGAATCCAAATCAACTACTTGAAATGTTTTGTATTTTTATGTAAAATGTATTGTTTTGAATCATATTTGATTTCAAAATAACTAAAATAGTGTTCTATAATTGATCGTAGTGCATCCAGGGAGAGTAAGAGATTGTAACCATCTCTCCACCCTAAAATTGATAATTAATAAAAACATCTTCATAAATAATTTTGAAATGAAATTCGTCAAGAATTAACTTTTTCTCTTTTCCCACAAAAAAAAAAAAAAATTGGAAACGCCAAAGAAAAAAAGTACAATAGCATTAAAAATTTAAACCTTTAACAATATAATGCTAATAATTATATTTATTATTTAATTGTTGACATTTGATATTTGGCAGACATCCAAAATTAAGTTTACAGTATATACAAATACAGTGAACAAGATAAAATTGTGGTCGACATAATTTGTATATTTTGTGAATCTGTTCAGAAAATACATTGCTATTACCCTAAGACATAAACAATTACTGAATTATTTCATCTGCAATAATTTTGCATTCTAAACACATCTTTCAAGCTTACGAGTTGAGAAACACGATGTTTTAAGTAAAAGTAAATAACTGAAAGACTAATAATCGCCTGCAAACATTTAATCCCCGTTCATTCCACAAAATGTATGGTGTACCATAATAATATAATATCACTGTTTATTTTAAATGCATATTCATTTATTTATTTGAAATGACAAATTTTCAAGATTATACAGTTAGTATTCAGACATTCACCGCTAATAAAATAAATATATACATAACGTTACTTTGGAAGTTCGAGTTTAATACTTCATATTAACATTACAAAATACCTTATACTATAGACAGAAAATATTTTTATTTAAATAAGTAATAATTATTATTTGAAATAAATGACAACCAAGTTTGATTTTTTTTAAATTATGCAATGAAATCGAACAGCATTTAAAAATATATCAATATGTCCAATAATATGTTTAGATAATTAATTTATATAATTTAATAGACGGAAGATGTCTTAGAATAATTCTAAAAATTAGATCGCATAAGTAGCATCTATATCAATCTTAATATCTAGATAAAAAATATTGGAATTATCTATGCTGCAGGAAATGATTTGGTCAACAATGAATTTTATAAGATTTAATTAAAAATTGAACTACTATATTGTAAAAGTAATGACATTAATATTTTACAGAAAAAAATGATTTATTAAAAATATAATATATTAATATTAAATATTTGTATCTCTTGTTAGGGATTATATCGAAATGCTTGATATCCTCCTATTAGGAATTTAATAAATAATAATCCTAACCTTGAAACATTAGCTCACCTGGTTATACAGATAGAACCAAGATTTTCTAAGATTTATAGGCAATGGGTTAGAGCCATATAAACGGATTAAATCTGATAGAAATATAATTGGTAATATAAGTATAAGTATAAGTAAAATTCTAATGTGATTTGCTTGAACATGTAGTGTAACTTTACAAAAGCTCTAATTTTAATCCATCTATGTCAATCAAAAGACAATTTAGTAATTCATATTATTATTAATTGATGAACACATTTTTTTTAAATAGGTTATAGTAGCATCAAGTAGTATTATACTATTATAGTAACATGTTCCTGCAATTTCAAATTCTCCAATTCTCGAANNATTATTTAACATAAAATCTAAATTTTAAAAAGATTTAAAACTGTTTTGAAAACAGTATTATAGTGAATAAATTAATAATAAATAACTCGTTCAGGAATAAATTAGAATAATTTTAATTTAATACAAATTAGTGGAGTATTTTCAGAGTAATCTTGTATATTTTGATACAGATTATAAAATTGTAATTTAAAAATTATTATGTTAAACAATTAAATTTGTTATTTGTGCATTTTAAAATTAAACCTAAGTGTTACAAGATTAAACTGTTGAAATACGTTCGAATCAAGTTGTATTGTACTGTATAAATGCATTCAACGAAACAAATATTTATTTTATGAAAATAATAATAATATTATGTTAAGCGTTTGCATATCTTAATTATATTATCATTTATAATATTAAAAACAATAAAATAGCAAACGTTTAATTGAATGTTATAGCAACGTAATTATAACTGTTGGTATATTATGAAACACTGACCTATTTTAAGACCACTATCACACATTACTTAAAATAAACATATTATAATGAATATTATACTATTTAACTATTTTGATTGCAATAATAAAGTATCTCCTTCTTATATATGTGATCATCAAAACAGTATTTTTTTGTTATTTATAAAAAAAATGTGAGTTATTTGAAACAATTTATGTTATGATTTTAGACGTGGTTTGAATCCTAATTCAATGAAATAATTTGTATTGGCAATGGTTTATAATTTTATAAAATACCATTTTTTTTTTTTAATTACCTTAATTTGTTAAACTAAATAATTACATTTAATGATTGATGGTTTTATTTTTATATTAAATATAATGATTCTTAAATACAAGAGAACAAACCTTAAACAATTATTGTAAGCAAAATTATTTTGAGATTCCCGACAAAAAAAAAAAAAAACAACAAAACAAAATGTAAAAAAATGTGTGACTTTAGATTATAATAGATAATAAATGATAAATCCCTAAATTTTCAATAATAACACAAATAATAAAAGACCATGATAAATCAGAATTTATCGCACTAAATTATTAGTTAGTTTTCAAAAACTATTTTTATGCATATATAATAGAGAGTGCAGTCTTAATAGCACTGACAAAATACAATTTTGACATTATAATGATCATAAATAATTATGTTTCAAAAAATATAAATATCTTAAAATTCTTAAAATGAAATGTTTATTATTGAAATGAAGACAAAGTAATCAAAATATTATTCATTTTACACACTTCAACACATATTATTATTTCAGTTCGAAAAAAACAAGAAAGTAAAATAACTTAAAAAAAAAAACTTTGTAGTGTACAGAGGGTAATTAAAGTTAATAAATAATATTGGAATAGAAATAACACATTATTTATTTCACGTCAAACTACTGTAGGTAATTTACATATTATACAATATGTTATACTTATTAAATAATGCATATTATTAAAGCTAGATTTGTCAACACTAAATAAGTATAAAAGAAAAATGTTAGGTTTTAAATTTATGTCATTTCTATAATTTTATTTCGGTTCAATATTGGATTTGGTATGATTAAGATAATAATGTAACTTAACCTCAGAGTATAATGCCAAATTAATTTGTCATATTTAAAAAAATAATAATACATGGTTCAATTAAATATGCAAAAGACACTTGTTCATGAATATATAAAAAAGATTCACTTTTATAAAACCAAAATTGAATCATGTTTAATATGAAAATAATCATATAATATTGTAATTTGTGATCGTTTTAAATGAAACACTCATTATTTCCAAATATTCATAACATTCATAACATATTTTTCTTTTTCTAGTTTTTCAAATCTTAAACTCGTATACCCTTAAAAATTCTATTTTTTAAATCTTTATTCTCTTTTTTATAAAAACAACTAAACAAAATACTGATTATTAAAACACAATCATTCAAATATAAAGTTATATAAATATGTTTCTGTACATATTGGTGTTAATATGTGGTGTAAGAGGTATTTCCATCTAATATTAAATAAATAGTTAATGAACTGTAAGCGTTTAAAGTTTAAACGAGCGCATATAAGATAGGAAACTGTTAATCTCTTTGCCCATTTAATAATCACCGATGTGCGCCTTTAAATTTTAAACACACAAAGCCAGCAAACTGTAATAATATGTTTGTTTAATATTGAATGACACGGTCGTTCACTGAAAAAATTTTAAACATTGAAAACTCAAATCATTTTCACAAGTACAATACTTTGAAGTTTGTAGGTACTAATCATTGATCATAGTACCTACCATTTATGTTCATTTTTATATTGTTTTAATATACATTTAACTAAGTATAGAATTATCGTTTTCTAATTATACGTGAACAATTATTATAGTATAGGTTTTTAAAGTACTTATACAAATATTGATAATATGTACTAATATCGATATCCAAACTCTGAATCAGTGGTTTAGCGTACATGTGAGATAACTGACATTTTTTATGATTTTACAGGAACAGTATTTTAAGGTTTGTATAATTATATAAATTCAAAAACTAAAATTTTGGATTATATGATATTTATTATTTTTGATTGCGTAAGACGCATTTTAATAATATAATTACTACTTATTTTTCTCAAATGGTTTAGAAAAAACTGAGATACATATATGCAATATGCTTAAACACATAATATTACATTATACCTTCACTTGTCACACATGTGTGCTATACGCTATTAAAATATTCGATTCGATTTGTATATTGCAGAACATTGAGAATATAGACTGCCTACTAGGTATATTAAATAATATGTATGTGATGATTTCTATACTTCACTTACACATGACAAAAGTGCAACATATTAATATTATATTATATAATATTATAAAGTCAACCTACGAACGGTATAACCTATATGGAAATATATCAGGCTTAAATCACATGGTCATGCATATACATAGAAAAATGTCTACGGTGAAAATTTCAAGTTTACTATTTGAATCGATAAGCACAAATTCTGTGTGCCTTTGAACCCTTGTAATGATCCGTTTGCCATTTCATCCTAACGTATATGGTAGGAGTTTGCCTACAAACTGCTTGGCTCGCATTCCTATACGCCCAAGTTTTGGTCTACAAAGGCGGGACAACATTTACCTGGCCTGAAATTTGTGTTAATTAACCGAGTGGTTTACGATTTTCTCGGCCACAAATGTTTACGACTTGTCCCCGTGTTCGGTGGGAGGATCTAATTTCGTATATTGGGAACAAGCATGTATAGAGTGTTTGTGTGTGTGTGTATGTGTGTGTGTGTGTTTGTGTGTCCAAGCCAATTAAGCAAAATCGAGTGACGACTACAGACGATATCGAATGCTACCAAACACAATAAATAATATATTATATATATCATTATAAATCCTAATAGAGTATATTTTTATTTTGTACAACAATGCCAGTACTACATAGCAAACTTATCAGAATGTTTGAACTATGTAACACCGAATTAAGTATTGAACTTTTATTGTAAATCAAATTCACAGCCTGAATTATAATAATACATAATAAATATATTTTATTTTAAGGTAATATTCATTGAATGTTAAGCATGTATATTCTATACCTATATATTATCTTAGAAAGTATAATTATTGATCAAAAAAACATATTGAATATACATTTTTAATAAATCTAAATAGTTTTTTAATTTAAAAGATTATTATATCACTATATTTTAAATAATAGCAGATATGCCAAGCTCAGCAAAGTAAGATAAGTCTTTTATGTACGGTCTGGAAATATCTACTTTTTATATTAATTTGACCAGTTTTATAAACACAAGTTAAGACAGTAATATACTCCGAAAATTACTACCATAATTCACATCTGTTTATTTTTATACTTCATTTTTACTAAAAACTTTATCTCTAAGTTAAAACCATATACATACACCTGGAAAATGTTTAAAGTATTTGGAGTTTTTTTTTTTGCCAATGTCTAAAATATTATAAGGTTCTGCTGAGCTCATTGAAATGTATACCATAGCTAAATTATAATTGTTTTATAATATAAGCTTTACAAACATAAAACAACTGTATCTTAAATAATGATTTGTAGTTATATTAGTCTATTTTGGAGCTTCAAATTCTCAAGCTAGATAATAATTTCAATAATTTATTTTAAGACACAAAATATTATTTGAATGATTGTATCAAGATGTAAAAATTATAAATGTAGAAATACAGAAAAATAATATCAGTATGAATCGAATTACAACTTATAAAATCTGATCTATGGAAAAAAACATTTTAGCGGAATTATAACACGGGCCAAATAAAATCAAAATCTTAAGACAATATGATATAATAATAATTTTCATTACTATATTTTTCATGTTTAATAGCTGTTTTACTATATGAGTCTAAAATATATTATAATCATTATTATAATTACACTGAGTGTTGATGAGTCCAAACTTGAGTTGTATTACCATAGTAT
>PVMI01015974.1:7597-17602 GCA_008528875.1 Aulacorthum solani
CAAAAACATTTTCAACTTGGCGATAAAGTTTATCGTATGTTCCCTAGATTAGCTGAACTTACTGAAATTCACATTGAATTTTTGAAAAGTTTGAAAGCAAAACAACGTTGGGCCGCTGAAAATAATAATGGTATTGTAGATTCCATCGCAGATTTATTATTAGATCAATTTTCAAACATAAATGCTCAACGTTTAATGAGTGCCTATGGAGAATTCTGCTCAAGACATAGGGATGCATTGGAAGTTTATAAAGTTTTAGAAAAAGATCCAGCATTTTTTAATTTTATTAAGCACTGTCAGGTTAGTGAATTCTAGAATTGCACGATTCTGATAACTGCTGGTCTATAATTTGATTATTTATTATAGGCTAATCCTTTGTTGAAAAAAAAAGGTATTCCCGAGTGTGTATTGTTTGTTACTCAAAGACTAACTAAGTATCCATTACTCATTGAACCTCTTATAAAAACTTCAAAAGATAACAAAATTGAAAGTGAAAAACTTAATAGGGCATTATTTATGGTTAAAGTAAGTTGAATGTTTATATAGATATTAGTTAAATTAATTGATTTCATGAATGGTGTATATCTAGAATATCTTGGTGGAAGTAGACTCCCAAGTAGCTGAAAAAGAAAAAGAAGATAGAAAACTTGAAATATATAATCGGATGGATGCTAAGTCTTTTACTAATTTTAGAGGAGAAAAATTTTCAAAATCTGCTTTATTATCTGAAAATAGAAGACTGAGGTGAGTCTTGTTACAAAACATTTTTATTATTTTATGATAAAATTAAGAAATATATTTTCATAAACATTTTTTATTTTACTAAATTATTAAACCACATTGTTTTTAAATATCATATTTCCAATTTTTAATTTTATAATAAGTACACTTATAATCAAAAATAGCTAATATATTTTATTTTAATTGACATTTTGAAAAACAAAATATTTTCTGTTAAATTAAATGTCTGGTTTTGTTTTTAATTCAGAATAAACTGAGAAAATTATTAGTTATACTAGGATGGGTAATTGACTCGTACAATAATTTTCAAAAAGTTTCTTGGAGGACCTTGATGGATCAGAATTTAATGACAGAGGAAATTAAAAGACAACATTTTCCAATTTGCATTAGTTTTCAAGGAAATTGTGATAGGCTGTAAAGTAATGTAAATAAGAACTAGATTATGATTTCTTAGTGAGTGACCGTTTAAAAAAAACAAAAATTTTAATTCAACATTTTCTAATCATTATTTACAACAAAAAAAAGGTAGTCATCCCACTTTATTTCTAAATTAGTCCTATTTTCATTTTTATTTTATACATGTGTGATAAAGTAAAATTAGGATTAATAATAACAAATGAAGACAGCCACATAATGTTTATACAATTAGTCTTCTGTAAGTGTTTTAGATTAGTGTAATAGAAATATTAATAACTATAATCTATTCACATTAAGACATGCACGGTTACTATTATTTATCAATGGCTATGCAATTCCTGTCTGTTGTACCTATAGAATTTACGTTTTGTAGACCCTCTCTGATCGCAAGTTCGCTGCTATTTTTTAACCTGAATAAAGTATCATACTATTATATATACATTTGGGTTAATATAAAACAAAATTATTAATTTTCTCAAGTCTCATAGTATTTGCACATTTTATCAAATAAATATTCTCATGTATTTAGTACATATTGTAATAATTTTAGATATTAAATCTTTTAAATTCAATGTATCCATTTAATTGGATTGAGAACATTCGTTATGCAATTAATATGTTTTTGATTTATTACAGTTAAACAAAATAAAGTACTTACAACTTCTTTAAGTACCTATATTAAAAAAAATAAACTTAAATAATAAACCTCAAAAATGTTTGTTCATTATGTTTTTGTTAAGTAAATACATATGTGTGATATGCATGTTATTAAATGAATATATTTTCTTAGATTTGAAGGGACGGCCTGGATTAAATATTCAAAAATACAAGTGATGGTTAATGTTATTGTTATGACCGATGTGTTGTTTTTTATTCTTGAGAATACAAGCAATCCAACAAACAAGTATACATTTTTTACTCCTGAAAGCACTAAAGTAATTTTTCAGTTACAAGTTAAAAATGTATATAATACATTATGTTATTTTTGATTTAAAAAATGTTTGTTCTTTTCTTATAGGATTTAAAACCTAGTGGAGTAGTTTCATTGCAAAAACTCTTAGTTAGGGTGAAAGCAGCTGATCCTAAAATTATTTACTTAGTATCGTCAAATCCATATGCACTGTTCGAACTCAAAGTGCATGTACCTAAACACCTAGACGTATGGATAAACTCTATTCAGTCAGCTGTGAAAGAATGTCCCGAAGAAGAAGATTTCAGTTTTGAAGAAAGACAAAGGCAATTAGAAACTAAGAAAAACAATATAAAAGAAATTGTTGGTATGTACCATTTTTTTATTGAATATTTATATTACATTTTAGAGTTTTATTGAGTTTTTTTTTTATGCACTTCTGTGTCTACATTTGTATAGGAGTTTTGAGGCAAAAAGATAAGGAACAAGCTCAGATTTTGGAAGAAAAAATGGGTTTACAGCTAAAGCTTTTAGCATCTGCTGGAGTAGAAAATTTACCAATTGAAACTCCATCATATTGTCATTTGGTTACAGAACATCAAGATTCAGAAAAAATACGAAAAGAAGTAATGAATGCTATACAGGTAAATTAAATATTTTTCTATTTTTATTTATGTTTTTTTGTTAATGTTAACATTAAAATTGCATATTAATGTTTTGTTTATGTTTTCAGAAAGTCAATGAACTTGCTTGTTCATTGTACGCTTCCGGTACAAATTTGTCTCGTAGTGCAAGTTCTGTAGGTGAACATCAAAGTGTAACGTATGTTTCACCAACATTACCTAAAAGAGCTGAAACATTTGGCGGATTTGATAATTCATTATCATCACCAAAAAGTAATTACACACATAACGCACTCACTCGTGTATTAATTATTATTTATTAGGTTTAGAATATAAACTTAATGTTCTTAGTCAACTTATAAAATCCATTTATTTATTACATAAATTTATATTTAGATGCTTTAAGAAAATTACCAAAAGTTGTGGATGGTAATGAAAATAGTGTGGAATCTGGCAATTCTAGTCCAATGGGTACTCCAAGTTCCATCCGTAAAGATTCAAAATTGGTAAAAATAGATTTAAAATTAAAATAATGAGTGTCATAATTCATATTTATTTAAATATATATGTTTATATATATTAATATAGAGAGATGGCAATCTTACCTGGAAAGAAAATTGTAGTACAAGCTCATCTCAAAGTGCCACTACAATACAATCATCCAGCGAGTTCCCAACATTATTAGCGCTAGGAAAAGAACAACAAGCTACAGCAATGGAATTAACACATCATATTTATACTTTATCTTCCATTATTTCACAACAAATGACTAGTATTGATAGGTAAATATTTATGTTATATATCCAAAACCAGATTTCCTGTTCATAAAAACTCTCATAAAAAATTATTGTGGATTTACTGCTCAACTTTTTTTTTCCACTGACAACAACTTATGGAGAATGTTGCATTACAACTTCAAGTTTTTTGACCGAGAAATTTTCTTATGCCTATGAATAACTCAAAAAAATGTCTATGTAAACTGCCAATTAAATTTTCAGTTGAAATTGCATGTATCAACATTGCTTTTTTTTAAAGTTACACTAAAAAAAACAAAATTGATTTTTTTAAAACTGGTTTTGCTCATAAATCACAGTTTTTCCTTAATTTTTTGTTTATTTTCATGCCGATTTTGAAAACTATTTTGAATTTTTTCTTTTCACCCTCTAAAGTACCAACTAGATTCACTTTCCAACCATAAAAGATGCAGTCAAAAAAAATCAAAGCATTTTTACTTCCCCAAAACATGATGACAAACACAAAAAAAAACACATCATTTTAAAATCAACATTCATTGCTCCTCTCAGAATCTAATATGAAAAAAATAGTACAATATATCCATATAGTTAGTATGTTGAGTTTCCTCTAAATTTTAGATTTTTTCAATACCTATGTTATTGTTATTATTTTTATAGGATGTAAAAGTGGTGATTGTAAAATGTGTTACATAAAAAATAATTTTTTGAATTAACTGTTTTATAGTCTTCAAGCTGAATTAGCTGCTTACAAGTCCCAAAACGTTCTGGAAGGCCCAGCAGTAAACAGCTCAAACATGAGTTCTAGTGCTTGCTTAAAATATAAAAAGCCAGTTTATAGTCATAATCATCAATTAGAAGAACTACGCAATTTACAAGATAAGTTAACACACGAGAAAGAATCTTGGATAAGAGAACGGGATTCTGAGATGAAGGATTTGGAAGAAAAAAGAGAAGAGTTCCTTAGATTACAGGTTAGTTTTACAATTTAAAATAACAGTAATTAGAATACCCGTACACTCATTAATTAACAATGAAGTTATTTCTATTTAAATCTAAAATCCAATAATTATACATTAGGTAGTTGATTTCCTGCAATTTGAATAATGTCAATAATTAATTATGATTTAAATTATTTTTAGGAACAAGTACGATTAGAACAAACTGATGTAACTCAGCAACGAGAGCAGCTTTACCTTAAATTACAAATGTTAACCAATCAAGGTATTATTGTGTCACCTAATATGCAGCCACCACCTGTGTCACCAAATCAACAGACACAAAATCAATCTCCTTCTGATATAGTAGCTCAACCATTGTCTCATTCAGAATCTGTGCGTAGTAAAAGAACTGAATCTATGAAATGGAAACAGCATACCCCACCTTCAGCCACTTCCTCGTCTACATTACCTATTAACCTGATTAGTGCTACTAACCAACAAAAGGTAAGAATATATTTACAATTGAAATTTATTTAAAATTCTCATTTGATTTATTTTTTTATAACTTTCTTTAGGTAGCTTCCAAAGTTCATATAAAACAAAAATTACCATTTAAATTAGCTAGCAAATTGGGTAACAATAATTCAAGTTCTACATCTGACACCATACCCAATACCATAACTTCGCCTTCTTCCCAATCGGCATATGCTTTTCAGCAGCTTTTACCATTAAAGTTGAGCGAGAGTGCCAAAAATCCAATGAACCCTGTTCAAGGCAGTTCTGTTGAAATACTTTCACCATCAAGTCAGCAAGGTCCTAGTCATTCACGTACAGGATCTAGTCCAGCAATGATGCAAAGTGCTCAGGTATTTAGAATATAGTTGCAGAAGAATATGATATATAAATAAATAAAATTATAATTAAAAAATCTACCATATAATATAATGGCTATCCATGATTGCCGTTTATACATTTAACATTTATTTTTATACACATTTCATAAAATCCTTAATATTGACAAAAATGTTAGTTAAGTTGGACAATGTCATCATACTTGTGTGTGTTAGATTTGTCATATTATAAATTATATATCAAATTTACATTTAGCAGAACCGATTTTGTTTATTTATATTTGTACAATTTACATTGGTTTTTACAAATATTGCAATTTTAAAATGCTCATAACATATCAAACTTTAAAATGTCAAAGCTAACAACACAAAATTGAACATAAATTTGTTAGTTGTACGTTTGTAAGCCGGAGAAAACACATGCGAGTATGACATTCTCTTAATATACAAAAAAAGAATGTGTAGTTGAGTAGTGAATTCCAATGAATAATAAAAATATGAAATTAAACATTGAGTAGATAAACTGTTAAAAACTCGTTTTTATTTTATTTTAAATTTGAATACTAAAATTTTTTAATGCAATAACACAATATTAAAATGGTCTTATAATTGATATTTATCTTAATAACGTTGTGTTTATTGCATTTATTTTTTATTTTAAATATTTAGATAGTGGAAGGAAAACAATCGGGCAACAAGGCTGGCAGAACAAATACTTATCCGAAATTACCAGAAAAATTTCGCATTCGTAGCCCAGAGTCAAAACAGTCTAAAACACAGACTACACAAAACAGTGGCAGCATCAATAACACCAATGCCTCTACCACCGAAGAAGAAGTGATATTCTTCTGATTGTCATATTTTTCTACATCTTCAACATTTTCATTACTAGTGGATCTCTTTGTTTATATTGAATAAGACAAACTACTATGGACATTCTTAGACAATAATTGTATTAATACTATATAACATTCTCCAAATACTACATATTTCCCATTCCACTATTTAACTTATAAGTTTTTTAGAATCATAAAATATCTCACAATTTTTCCTCGTAATCTATTTCATAATGGTATTAAATATTAGTAGAATTAAAATTACCAATGATTTTTTTTTATATTATTTACATAGCATATATATTTTTGTCATTGGTATTCAGTTGTTAAAATGAGTCTTTCCTATTGCATTTGTTTTTTTTTCCAAAATGTTTATCCATTTTTTCATTGTGATTTTTTTTTCTAAAATTATTTATTTTATTTCTTGTAGCTATCTATTTGAAATCCTTAAATTTAAGGCTAGTGGTAATGTTCGAGCTTTAACATGTGTTATTTTTTTTATACATTTTGTTTTATATTTCTACTTCTATTTATATACTATTATTTTTTTTTTTGTGGGGGGGGGAAGTCCTTTGAGGTGGCCTAAGCAATAATTGATGACTAAGACTTTCAAACTTCGCCTATATGTTGCCTAACATAACTAGGGCTGTGATGCACCTTTATTTTGTGGTTAAATTTATATAGTATTTTTTTAATAAAAATTATTCATTAGCAATAATTGGTGATAACAGTTACTTGAGTGATGACAAACAACTACAATGTAATAGACAAATACTATCTTAACTTATAGATTTTTTTAATTTTGCTAATATTCATATATTATATCATCACTTGAGAAACTGTTTTGTACTAACAATGTGTCTTATATGCAATACTTATTTTTTAATGTGATTAATTATAAGATATTGTTTTGATAACTTTTATATAATAATTATTTTAATATTATATTACATATTATTATGGTTCAAAAAGATATGTAGGTACTTAAATTTATATAACTTATGTTTTGTAAATATCACCAAATCTTCAAGCTTATTTGAACCATTCTTAATAAAAGAATATTTTTTATTTTTATCCTTTGTTTAACCATATTTTGTTGATGACACCAGTGCACGGTTATTATTTATTTTTTTTAACCGGTTTTATTTACTTTTTACTGTGTTTAAATCATGTTAAGCCTAGTTTCACAGTATTATATAACTTGTATGACCAAAACTATGTTTTTTTTGTTACTCCTAGATTTTTGAATCTTTTATTTGTTATTATTATTACAAATATTTTTTTATTTTTGTAATAATACCTATATCAATCTTCTTGGTTTATTAATAGTTATTTTTAATACGTTTTTACAAGCTCATTGTATTTTGTATGATGATACACCTACCTTATGTATTTATAATAATATATTATTATCATCATTATTTTTATTATTATTATTATTATTGTATTGTATTACAGGTTATAATTTATTATATATTTATATAATATGTACACTCATATTTATAAATGAATATAAAAGAAAATATATATTGATCTTTTAATTTGTGTTGTTTTTTTAATATTGTGTCATTATAGAGTTTTGTTATTTATATTCATAAAATGCTTACTTAGATTTTTGGTTTAGAAAATCTAACATGATCTGTGAAAAAACTCTTGTACCTAATATTATGTTTATTTTATTTCAATAAAAAAATTTAAGTCCAGTGTATTTTGGTAACTTATGTATAACTTAAGAGTTGATTTAAATGCATCATAAGTAATCAAAAATGATATAAAAACTTAACTACAGAAGGATAGGAAATGATTGTTTTAGCTTTTGGCTTTTTTAACTCGTCTTTATCTTAATCAAGCTAACAACAATACAAAAACAAAATACCAGACTTAGGCACGCACAATAAATAATCGGTAAGTATACTGAAAATAAATGTGATAGGGTTGTACCCATAGACTTTTAAACTTAGTTTATAGGTTTATGGTTGTACCTCCAACTGACCAGATGTTCCAAGTAAGTCAATCATATCCGATAATCACTGTATATATGAATCTAGACATTATCGCGTAGTAGCCTGTTGCTTGTAGGTAAGTGATCCAAGGGCTCCGACCGTAATATTATATCATAAGCAGGTGAGTATAGGTATAATCTAAAATGTCTCAACAATTGTATTTTATTGTTGTGTAAAATGCCTACTTCATAGCTGGCGGTTTGTACAATTAAAATAATGTAACATAGGTACTCAGTAGGCGCTCACATATATGAAGGTTATTGGTACTTCAACATGATAGGTACTATCTATTTAGTACGCTAACCTTTAGGTACCTGGTTCCCGGTACTGGTCGAAAGCACTGGTTAAGACCGACGAGTAGTCTGAGATAAATAAAAAATTGGAAGGGGGCGAGGGGGTGAAATGTTTGAAAACAATTAAAAATGAGTTAACGTTTGACGGAACGGCTCCTCCACAAACAGACGGGCCGGTCTCATTTCTGGCAGGTGGGTAACTATGCAGGTTGCGAGCAATGGCGATTGTCAGTCATCCTGTGACACGCCATTGATCAGCCCGACGTCGTTCACTTGCCAATCGCTCTGTTCCCTGGACTGTAAGTTCTCGAGGATTTTTCTCAAGGCCAGGTACCACGTCACGCCGGACACCGTGCAGAATACCACTTCGACGAAGTAACCGTCCAGGACTGTGACGCATTCGTCTCCAGCCAACTTCAAGCAGTCCTGCGAAAATAAATTCCGTCCTATTATACAATAATTATTATGGGTAGGTAGGTATCACGTGAGTTCAATACGGTAGGTTATAGCAGGGCGGACGGTATTGAAATCGAAAACCGGTATGAAACGGTACAGGTACCATGATACCGATATGTACCGCAATACCGGCACATATCGGAAAACCGTACCTACCTATACAGCAGACTGATACCGGAAAACCGTGATAGGTACTGGAAAACCGAAAAACGCTGAAATAATATGCTGAGGGAGTAAACAATTTTTATAAAAACATACAATAGATACCTATGAAAAAAAAAAACAGACGCCTCATTAATATCATACGGTACGTGCCGGTATTGCGGTATGTAGGTACCCACCGGTTTACGGTATATCGTTACAGCGGTACCTATTCAGGCGAAAACCGGTAAAGATGCCAATATAGGACGGTATACCGAAAAAACTGTCGACCCTTTAATAAGTAAAACGCAAATTCAATACAATGTTGATTAAATATATTAATTAGTTATTCAATCTTATACACGCTACACGTCAACAGTGGTCGAAGTGGTTCGAAATAAAAGGAGGGATGTCTTTGGAATCTAGGTCAAAATATCCAAGAACAAAATATCCAATTTTAAACGTTTTTATAATTAAACACAAATATTTTAAAACGTCGGTGTACTCAAATGATGATAAAAAAAATTAATTGAAGATGTAAAATAATTCAATTACTTACGTGAATAATAGATTAGCAGATAAGTAGATACCACTAAATTTTCTAATTAAAACTAATTAAAATTTTTTTTAGAAAATAAACAGATGTACACAAAATTTGAGAGTTGATTTTGTTCATGCAGAAGATTATAGATACATTAGAGCCCGGTTTTTCAACTTTCACAATAACTGCCAGTTACAGTAACGAAGTTCTGAAGAAAAAAAAACACGAAACTTATTAAAGTGAAAGTAAGTACTCGCTAAAATTACCATTATCCATAATTATTAAATTAATCAACAGTTAAAAAGTTAATAGGAAGAAATAGTAGTGGTTGGTTTAACTATCTGTAAAACCGGCTGGTTAGGTTAACAAAAGTTCCAAAAACAGTTTAACCGGAACAATGTATTAACCGACAGTTAAATCCTACTAGTTGACAGTTTAAGTCAATTGAAAAACTATGACAAAAAGGATCTAGGAACTAATCCGGTTTCTATATATATTTC
>PVMI01015999.1:0-10720 GCA_008528875.1 Aulacorthum solani
TTTAATGTCTGTTTATCAATATTTTTTTTTGCATTGCATTTTTCAACATTTTATTTCTTTGTGGAGTATTCAAATACAACATATTCATTATTTTTACCACCTCATTGCCCCTCTGAAATAAAACTCTACCGATTGTCGTCCCTGTAGTAGATATGCGCATTTCACATAAACATCTGAAAACACTGCCTATTCACAATTACATCTGGTAGCACACAGCGAATACCATCATCTATATAGGTATTATATAATTATGTATAAGACATTCCTCCTCTAAATTATCGAACCCCCACTTTATTATCACAATCATTCCATTCGGTCAACAGCCATCGAGAAATCCTTGATTATATATAGGTAGGTATACTATACCGAGATATACACCACTGTCGTCGGCTCATGCATCAGTTTGTTCGAAAACAACGGTAACCGACCGTCGTATAATATAATATATCATGTATACGCAGCTCACTATACACGGGGAATGGGCCTCCGGAAAAACGTCGGTGCCAAATTATCCCAAACCATAATTAGCGTCAAGCGAACCGCCGCACGCATCTCGGTCATCCGTGAATGTATTACATAGACCGTGTTATAACGTTATAATATAGTCTACTTTAGAGCACTTTTAATAACTCTGCTGCAGCCACCGCCGCCACCGCTGACGACGACGACATCCCACGTGCATAATTACGTACCAATATAATAGTGTCAATAGCGTAACGTTTCGTTTGTAATATACCTAAATCATGTAGTCACCTATCTACGTTATTCGGGACGCATTACGATGTATGAATCAGAGTATCAGACGTGTAATCGATCTTAATAGGATAAACCGACAGTGGATTTATCACAGTCTTCCCGGGGGATCCGATGAAAACCACCGTGACTTTTTGTGGTAAAAACAAAAGCGTAAACGTAAGTACGTACACAAGCACACTACACTGAACGCGTAATAATATTATATTATATTTACGACGAGGCGCGTGTAACTGTATATATGAGCAGATAAATATTATAGCCTATAGGCATGTGCAGTATATATTGTGTATATTTTAGGCTCGCATGTAACATTATATATTATGTAGTTATACCTAAAACTATACATATGTATAATACATATTATATCAGTTCAGCCTTATTATAGCTATATAGCTGTATAGCTGTATTAGCGCCATCGTATACGATGCGGTTTTATGGATATTATGACGCTAATGGACTACTTCATTTCATTTTATTTTTTTCAAAAAAACCTTTTATTTCTCGTCAAAACTATGATTGAGTACGCACCGAAATGCGGTGATGAAATGTAGAGAAATTCTTTAGTTATTATTATTATTACTATTATTTTGATACACCATCCGCAACGCAATACGATTGACTTGCCAACTTTGAAAATCCAAAAAAGGGATCTTACAACTAAAACATTATGTTAGGCAAAATATGAAACACTATGCCAATACCTACTGAAGCAGTCCGGAATCCATATTTCATTTTTAAATTATTATTTTTACCTTTGGTCCTTACCTACTATTTACAAGTTAAAACAATGTTACATACCTACTTAAAGTTATTTTTTGGAATTTGTACTTATACATTTTAAGCTCATTGTCTTTGTAGAATTTGTTGTTTTTTAAATTTGACAATCATCTACATTTTATTTTTTGATGGAGTCAGCATAAGAATATAAGTTAATTAATTTACATTATTCAACAACTTCATCAACATTTTATCACAATACATTGGATATTTATTTTGAGACACATAATATGAAATAATTATATCAATGTTACATTTTCTTTGAGGCAACTGAACATGGAAAACGAGAAGTTATAATAATACCTATGACCTGTATCAAAATATTATTAATTTAATAGAATATGCGTAATAATTGAAATCGTTCACATTGTTGAAATCATCTCAAAAGATATTTTCATAATTTAGTTTTAATGATTCCATTAAGCTTATAATTCGAAAACAGCAATGGTTTTTTTCGACTCCTAGACCTTATATTATAATCATGATACGCAAAAACATAAAAGTTTTATTGTGTTGTATATAATATTACACACATAATAATGAATTTATGTATTATACTTCTATTCTACTTTAAGTATATTTTTCTATCCTTAAATAAATGTACTAGGAAATGTATAAAAATATGTCATTTGACGTTTGGTTTGCCTGTTAAGAAAAAAATAATCTCCGTCAACGACGACAAATATGGTTTTGGTTTTTTAACAACGTATGCGTTATTTCCAAACGCACTTTGGAATAAATAAAAAAAGTCTGCTGAGCTTCCAAAATAATTGGTCTGCTCTCCCCAGACGACGGGTTGCCTGTTAAAATCAAATCTCGTAGAGTCGTTGCAATCGATACCACTGTGAATAAGTATAACACTACCAAAATACTTTCAGAATAACGATAACAATAATATGGATAGACATATAAAATCGAATTTCGAACCAGTACCTAGATAATTTCTTATAAGTATAATAATTAACTACTTGTTCATAACGAAATTATTTTTCTAATTTGAAATTCTCGGATACTGTCTCGAAATTTTAAATTAAAAATGTATATTTTCATTTAAAAAAGTAATAATTTAAAAGTAATTACAATACAATTTTTTTTTTAAATTACCTATGTTTTGATATAAAAACAACATTTTTAAAAACGTTTGCAGTTTACGAGATAATGAGTAGGTGTTTATTGTTAAAAGAGTCACCATGTAGAGATACCCAATAAAGAATTGTTATATTTTTTCTTTTAGTTTTTTTTCCATATTGCTGTGCAGTTTCTTTGATATTATTTCCATTTTTACTACAACTCCATATTATACTGGGACATTCATAAATCTAAAGCTGCACACACATACTAATCAGTAACTACTAACTAGTAACCAATATCGTACCATATGAAATAAATGCTATACTCAATTTCTGAAGCATCCGAGTACCCATGTGAAACAATACTCCCTGATTGGTCAATTCATGTAATCAACCAAATAATAACACAGGTTAGCATAAAGTTGAAATATTTGAACTTAATTGTTGTGTAGTTACTGCGTTTACCAACACTCCATGTAAAGAAATGTTCACAGTTACGTCACCAGTCATGTTGTGTACAAAAGTTGAACTGTCCTAACTTTTTAAATTTACTTAAAGACCATATCTTCAAATACTATTGGAGTTTGTGTATTACTTAAAAAATCGTATAAAAAAAAAATATTCTGTTTTTGAAAATAAATGGGCTTTTATACTGAAAATTACATAGAGAATATTTTTTTTGAAAATTTCGAAATATCAAAAACATAATTAAATTTGAACCAGTAGCTTATGTGTTATTTTACTTTTTGTACTAAGAATATTAAGTCTATGATAACAGGTTAGAAAGATAATTAGAATTGGTGATTTTAGTAATTAATCTAAAAACATTTTATAGTTTGTAAAAATGGTCTAAATAATAGATCTAATATTGCATTATTTTATCCTATGTTTTTGTATAACCAATTTTAAAGACTATAACTATTGTAAATATAATTTTTTCGAAATTTACTCAATGGCAAAATTGACTCTCCTACTTACTTTCAATGTCCCTCCACGTACTACATGTTGTTCTGTCCCATTCTACATCAAAATGTCTCATCCTAACTATGCTAACAACCAAAGACTCTGTTGATGTATGCAGATACCAAAATTTTACCCCGTACCTTCTCTTTTTTATAGATCATGTACGTACTATATCTTTTACTATTCATTTGTTAACTATTTATCATTCGTTTAATTTACTTAATTTAAGCTATTATTTAAATCTGTATTTACTCTTTTATAGCTATGTTACTTTATTTATTCAGTGTAAAAAGCTGTATAGCGTTTATCGAATAAAACCAAATAAAAATAAATTATAAATAGTTTGAAAAAAGTGCATCAGAATTTTGAAAACGGCAATCCACTAAATAATTTACAGTAAATATGAGCGGGTTTCAATAGGAAAACAAAATTTTATATCACCACAGGACAGGGCACTATAGTACTAACACAAAATCTCGACAATTTAAAAATTTTGTAGTTGCTAATATTTGAAATTTTCAAAAATCAGAATTTTAATAAATTAATTGTTTATTGGAAAAATTGAGAGAGCATGCTCGGTGAATCACTATATATTTACAAAACTTAAACAGAATTTGTACTCGCATGATTATATTTTACAGCAATTTAAACTGTAGTCTTTTATAAAGTATAGTAATAATATTATTACTTACTACTTTATTAGGTACATGGTAAATTACCATAACTAATTGAGTTTCATAAATTAAATTTATGAACTTTAAAAAAGTTTCAGAGTTNNCTCTGCCCACAAATATGACCTGTATAATTATATTTATGTATATTTATACTGAAAGTTAGTTTAGGTTCTATATTATTCTATAATAATGTTTAGGCCATATTGGGTACTAAAACATATTGTTGCTCTAGGATAGAATATTAGTAAATACTATTAAGTTGAGTTCTGTTTTTTAATACATTTTTAATCAGATTTCAAATTATTTTGATTCGGTGTTATACATATTCTGACGATCAGGATTTTTCAAGTGTCAAGTTTGGGTTATAATAATATACGATTTTCTCTAATATAAAATAAAAATACTTACGCATGTATACACAAAACTATTAGTTTGAGGTATTTGCTTTACAGTTAAAGTAATAAAATAAGACTCCTTACTTATGTTCATAACAAAAATATGATTTTCATGATTAAAAATTAAAATAAAAGCAAAAATGTACTTATTTACAATACCTACTAATATTTAATCGGGAATTACATTTATAGTATTTATTAGTTACGTGAGTTAACTAACTAATTAGTAGTTTTTGTGAATTGACTATTCTATTCACTCTATTCATAATCAATAATTTAATTCCTTCAAACCATAATGTTAATAAATAAATAAACATAGATATCATTTTACTATTTTAGATTAATATTATTAATTTGACATGTCAACTATTTTAGATAAAAATGAGTATTATTACCTCATATAGTCAAGCATCCGTAATGACTTTGACGATAACGAAAATAAAATGGGAGAACCCTGGAAAATCCTATAGTTCCATCATCCATTGAGCAATCGATTATGTGACTAAGCTCTTGAAATAAAATTGTCATAAACGAACCACACAGTAAATATAAGCCAATAACCTATATTGTTGACCTATATAAATAGTATTACTACAGAAAAGAAAGAATTAAACCACACCACACCATGATTTGATCGTTTAAAAAAGATTCTATCAAAATAACATTACTAATAGGTTACCTTCTTACTCATATTGCAATATTAAAACTAATAAGATTTTTAGGATGAAGATGAAAGTTTTTTTTCATTTTTTAGAAGTAAGCAGATCGGTGTGTGTGAATTTTCATTTATCATCAAGTTTTATAGTCTTAATAATTGTATTATATCATATAGTATCAAAATTATCATCAATGATAAATAATGGAATATCGTTTATGAAAGTTCGCTATTATAACATAGTCTATGCATATAATATATCATATAAAATAAAAATTAGGCATACGCTCTTCCCCATTTTTACTTTTTTTTTTTAAATGTTGATGTATATAAATAAAAATTTGAAATATTAGTTTCTGAAATGATTGAGCGATATTAATCCATGAAATAGGTTTGGGCATATGGATGCTATGACGGTTAGAAAATTATAGCAATAGTAATTGCAAAGTATAATTATATTTGCATTTTAAAATGTATTAAAAAGTGTCTGAGTATAATAACTAAGTACTAGACTAAATAATTATTATTATATATTCAGTTTTTTTTAATTTTCCTGTGTAAAATATATACATTTTAATAACTAAGAAACCATTGGTCTGAATTTTGATGTAAATATGCATCAACAATTTTAAAAAGATCATATTTTGTTCAGCAATTTACAAAAAATATTTCTATAACTTACGTAATTAAAAAAGAAAAATTGTACTNNGTTATAAAATATCTAATTGATATTGAAAAATTAGTTTTTGAGTACCTATGTCTTATATTTACTAAAAAATCCAAAAATGTTAACTTGAATATATTTATTATTAAATAAAAATTGGGGTTAACATGAGTGCTGAATGACGCTGCATGTATAGTCGTATAGATACTATTAATATATTGAATAAGCTGAATGTAAAAACAATTAAATCTCACTAATTTATACAGATTTTTGGTTCTTATTGGTACCTACATTTATAATAATATCACGAAGGTATAAATAGTTGTGTGCGAAAATCATCTTGGAAGATTTTCCAAAAGTCTTACGCCGAACGTTTCGGTAGATCTACAGCACGCCCGACGTGCTCCGTTGCGTCACGGTGTTATCGTCCGTCACTTCCCGTTTTCGTAAGCCAGACCTGCAGGACCACACGTATTATAATAATAATATTAAATTATTATGTGTGTAGAAAATGTTGTCGTCTGTGTGACGTTTGCTTTTGGCATCGGTGATATTGTACCTAAGACCTAACAAAATATAAATTGGTGCAGCTCAATTGCGCATTTTTAACCTTTCGGCATTACAAATACACACAAAGTTTGGGGTCTTTGATATTCCTAAAGTTAACATTGTTTGTGCATTAAAATTAAAGAAATATAATATACTTAGTATAATATATTATATAACCTATATAACTTTTGTTACAAAATAGTAAGTACCTTTTGCTATAATATATTACCTATGTCATAAATTATACATTTAAACTGCGTAATAAAGTAATATCAAAAATATAAAAGAAATATTTTTGCCATAGTTCTGTATTATTTATTACTGTATTATTTTCTATAATGTGTAAGTTGATTATTATTTTACTGTATTTTACGACAACAGCTTTGACCCAAATGAAATTGGCACAGTTTGAAACAATTCTTATATTTCAATGAGA
Organism: Aulacorthum solani; assembly: GCA_008528875.1. Taxonomy (NCBI): domain Eukaryota; kingdom Metazoa; phylum Arthropoda; class Insecta; order Hemiptera; family Aphididae; genus Aulacorthum; species Aulacorthum solani. The sequence continues at coordinate 6,940 of PVMI01015999.1, forward strand.
CAACTGTCTTTTTAAATATCTAAATTAATTTCGTGTTCTTTGTTCACTATTTTTTTGCAAAGTTATCTAATTGGAACTTACAAAATGTCATTATAATTTATATTATATATATTATAGGTATTAGTTTATTTTGATGTGAATAAACAATAAACCAAAGGTATATGATAATAATTATTAGTTGATTATCTCATAATAGGTTGACATTGCACTGCATTCCACTATTATCATAGTGAGTAGTTGTAACTTATTGGTCTTATTCGTTGTAGGTAGATACATTTATTATTTCTAACTTACAAACTAATATAATATTTTAACATTTATACAAAAAACAAATATTATATAATATTATAATAAATAGTTACTATACCACTATAATTTATAAGAGATTATTGTGGCAAAACGTGTTACGAAATTAGAAAAATACGGTGTCCGAAGAACGTGAGTAGTTTTGGGATAAAATGCACAAATGTGTTGTGATAGCCATTACACATACATGTCGTCCATCAAACACGTCAAAGTGCCTGACCGGTGAAAACGGCAAGTGGATTATGATAATAATATTGTTCACTATTCGCAGTGTACATAATAATCACGCCGCTTTCCTCTCGTCCCGTTAAACGTTACCGGCTATACCGTAACTGGTATCACCTGCAGCACGCGCATCAGCTGCAGCTGTGACTTGGGGTCGAGGGCGTGCGAAACGTCTCGCGTCGGGTCCCCGTCGTGGTATATTATTATAATGTACATACTATAATATTATGACATTATATAATATTATTACCGTTATAATCGTTATATTACTATATATTGTGTAATACCCACATTAGATTATTATAGTTTCCATGTCCATTATCTGCGATTGTAGAAGACGTCCCTTGCGACTGACCGCAGCAGTGGTAGCTAGTATGCAAAGCACGTTATAATACGTAATATAATAATAATAATAATATTGTATACCTAGGGTGCGAGTGTTCACGTCTCGGACGTCCGGAAATATATACACATATTTACTTAATATTATTATAACAACTCGTTCGTAAACACTCCTCTTACGAATGAACAATTGTAGCAGCCCCGGATTGGAGGACAACTTTTCGACGACGTCGTCTACGCTAAACTCGTATAACGATGCGTCTGTAGCAATACAATTTTTAAATATAATTTAATATTACTCTTCACTCTGAGGGGTTGTTCGTCCTCATTTGTATAAATATTAAAAGAACACACCCTTCCGTGTTGTCATTTTATTACGTCACCTATATTTCTACAGTTCAAACCTCACGAAACCGTGCTCACGACTATTGCTGAAAATATATTATCTACACAGTCCAACTACGCCGAATCATACAGGAACGTCGGGAAAACAAGCTTTTAACTTAGAGTTAAGGTTTCTATGAAAAATCGATGTATTCTATATTAATACTATGGTTATCGACTGATAATAAAGTAAGTACCTATAGGTACCTAGCTAGGTAGTGTATTATTTTATATTTTGTTTTTTACAGTAGTAATCACACGTCATGGTCAAGGGGGGAAATGTTCTGCACAGTCTTTATTTTACCTCATAAATATTACAGGAAGATTGTTTAGCATTTGATTTGTGTATTACACTAAAATGTTTACCATGCACACATTATCGCACTAAAATTTTGTTAAAAAAAAAAACAATTTATAAAACATTATATATTATTGAAGAAGACATAAGTTGTTTATTCTTCAAAGTTAAAAGTTGAAACATTTACTGAGTTATTAATGAACTGTTGTTCAACCAAATTGTGTTTTATTTCTCAATTTTAAGTCAAATCATAAACGATCATAACATTATGGCGTAAATGTAGGAAATAAATACTAAAAAACCTAATGTATACCTACACTATACCTATATGGCTATATATTGTATTTAGTTACTTGTATACACAAATAATAGAAAGGTAAAATTAATTTGTATTGTACTTAATTCATTTGACTTATACCATACAAAAACATTTTATAAGTAAAACTGTGTCATGAAAAATAAATAATGGGCACTGAGTCTTAATAATACGGTTGACACTTCTAATTTTGTTCTCTAGAATATTAAAAGTAAACATTTAATGTCGCCATAAAATATGCGAAAAGTTTTATACGGTTTTATTTCATCTTCAAATCGTATATTAATTGCACTGAAATACTGCAGTGTGTATTTTAGCGCAGCATGGTTCCAAGATTAATAGGCAATAATAATAATAATGTTTGTCGACCGATAAAAATCGTCGGACTCGTTAAATGTATTTTTAATTCTGATTTTTCTCTTTCATTTAATAATTAAATGAGAAGTATATATATATAAAAAAAAAATACGAATAATAATTATTATTATTATAAGACATATTTGACTCTCGGCTAAAATATTATGCTCGCGTAAAAATACATTCAGAACAAATAACTCTTGGTACCGTTTAATAGTGTTTAAATTACCGTTGCGTATTTAAACAATATACAATATTATTATTATACATGTATAAAGTGTTTTATATACGCTTTTCGTTTCGTAGAAAATCCCTACGTTATACGGCCTTGTTTGTGTAGTTTTTACTCTCTCGTTCACTCACCGTCTCTGTCCCTGTCTGTCATTCTTTCTCACTCACTCATCATCTCTCACTATTTCTCTCATTTTCTCTCTCGCACACCATATCTTCTCTTCTCTGCTCGACTCTTCCATCTCCGGTCTGTACAACCAATGTTGGGTGCTCGGTTTATTTTCGTATTAAAACCAGCATCAATGGGGCTACTCGAGAACTACGAGCGCAGTCAAATGTATATGTGTGTGTGTGTGTGTGTGCGGTTTCGTGTCATAAACGCCGCACAGTCCGCTGGTAATGCGCCGAAACGAGCCAGTACTTCCAACGGATTCTTTGTGTGTACGACGTGCTTGGGAATGATAAATCGGCCGTTGCTTATTATTGTTATTGTTATTATTATGATTTATCCAACGGGAAGACGAAAGACCTCGACGTCTTTGGCGAAAACGTCGACTTTACATATACGCATCCCGCACGCGCGTCTCTATTTGCATATTTTAGATTACGACGACGGTGGGTTTATTGGTTTTGCGATGATATATTTTCTTTCCCCGTTTCTATTTCTGTGTAGACCCTTTTACGGTTCGTAAAAAAAAACTTCAAAAAGTTTGGCTACCAACTCACATATCCGCTATATAGTCGATGTAGGACCATGATACTACACTTCGTTATGCTGGACGTTTCATCTAGAGTTTTCAATTTTTTTTTCTTTTTCTTCGCATGTATATTTTCTGTTTATATGCATGCCGTGAGACGTAAGTTCATTGCGTTTGATTGCACACACATATACGTTTGACTAGGGTTAAATGACCAGTGAGGTTATAATATAGGTATGGCGTTTTATTAGATGCACCAGAAATACTAAGGGAAAAGATCAAGAATAAAAGTTGGACTGGTATACGTTCAGTTTACATACTATAACTTCGTAATACAAAATAATTATATTTGAGTTGAGTAATACAGATATTTTTGTCATTATTCTTATTATTATTATTATTATTATTATTATTATTATTGACACTATTCCTTAACTAGTGAAAATTATGAATACAATATTAATTTCATTAAACTTATTAAATATATGTTGTTGTTGGAAAGTATGTTGATGATACAAAATAATGATTGTAAAAATCAAATAACAAACTAACATTAAAGTGAATGTTTCTTAAGTGTATTATAACTTATTAGTACACATACGCTGTCGGGGTGCCCACGTAAAA
>PVMI01016026.1:0-14770 GCA_008528875.1 Aulacorthum solani
ATACCTATATGAAATATCTGTTGAAATATTGTGAAGCCGTCCATTCCATATGATTGTTTGTTTGATTAACTGTTTTTTTTCTTGGCAATTTTATTTAAATTTGCTAAAAATAAGTTTTATTAGTTGGCTGCTTAACAAATGTATTAACTCAGTGTTGACTGTTGATACTAAAACAGTTTAAGGAAGCAAAACATTTCTCAAACTCACCATTGGTTTTATACAAAACTGAATAAATAAATTATTCACAAACATTTATTAGACATTTAATATTATTTTCCAGATAACCGCCCAAAACTTATTATTAATTATTGTAAAATTATTTATGAAATCAAAGAAAAATATCTTATTTAAACACTGCAAATTCTTTATACTAAAAACTATTGTTTCTTTACTTCACTATTAAAATATCAAGGTGGATGGCTTCTAGATTTGACTTCATTAAAAAAGCTTATGTTTAATTTAATTATAAAAAATATACTACTAATTGTTTTAATTTTGTGATACTTATTAAATAGTCAAATATTAACAATTCTTATGAAGTAATAAAACATTCTTAGTGCATTTAAGATTTATATATTATAATTCATAAAATTTATGGTTATTATATGATTGATTCCAAATATTTTTATCGGCTGATTCTCTGTATGATTAATATTGGTTCATTTCGAAGCTGTTTTCTTAAACCTATTAAAGTAAGCTAGTACCTAGAATCGTTAAATATAATAATATTTATATCATATATGCATTATCAAAAAGTAATAATAATTAAAATTTAAATGTCATAACGATGTAGTCACATTATTATTATAAAGATAGTACACAAATCATCAAACATTAACAATTTGCTATGAATAACATTTTAATGTACACTGAATTATAAAAATATTTAATTACATCTCTAAGTATTTTAGAGTATTTATTTATTTGTATTTTTAAATGATTACATTTTTACATCATAACTCATAACCTTTATTTTGTCATTCCTCTTGCACATTATATGCCTTTTTAGTAAATACTAATTACCTATATTTAGCTATAAGATAATAATCATTATGAACCGTGTTATATGCATTAAATTCTATGGAATTGTTTTAGAGATGTAAATAATAATATAATGGAACTCTTGATCATGGCATATGCATGCAAAACTTCTTCTGCCAAAAGCATTGTTGGAGTTATTCCTTATCTACCCTACAGTAAACAATGTACTAAAATAATAACACTGAAAAAAATTTCATGATTAATTTATAATTGATTTTGCCTCAGGTAAAATGCGAAAACGTGGTTCTATTGTATCCAAACTTTTGGCAAAGATGCTGTGTTCGTCAGGCTTAACTCATGTGATTACAATGGATCTTCACCAGAAAGAAATTCAAGGTTTTTTTGAATGTCCAGTCGACAATTTGAGAGCATCACCATTTCTTTTACAGTATATTCAAGAATGTGTAGGTCTCCAATGTTCCAAAAATTAGTTTTAAATACAAGGTTGTTACTGTACCATTCATAGTTTCATACTAAATCTAACAAAAGAACATAATACACCCTTTATGTGCAAAAATATAATTATACATTCTTTTTCATAGAAAATAAAATTGGAATTTTTGTTAATGAGCTGTTTTTAAATTTTTATAGATCCCTGATTATCGTAATGCCGTAATTGTTGCAAGAAATCCCGGATCAGCAAAAAAAGCTACATCATATGCTGAGCGTTTACGTTTGGGAATTGCTGTTATTCACGGAGAGCAGAAAGAATCTGATTCCGATATGGTTGATGGAAGAAATTCTCCTCCGCCATCATCGTCTCGTTCAAGAACAATGGACGTTGGAGTAGGAGTACCTCAGCATCCAGCCAAAGAAAAACCTCCTATTAATGTAGTGGGAGATGTTGGTGGCCGTATTGCTATTATGGTGGTCAGTACAAAAAATATATATGGATTTCAACAACATGATTCATGATAGTTTCTTAAAAAAATATAAATATTTTTTCAGGATGATATGGTTGATGATGTTGCATCGTTTGTAGCTGCTGCTGAAGTATTGAAAGAACGTGGTGCATATAAAATTTATGTTTTAGCTACTCATGGTCTTTTATCTTCTGATGCTCCAAGACTTATTGAATCTTCTCCAATTGATGAAGTAAATTAATAATAAGCATGTTTAAGTTAGTAATTAATAAATTATGTTTATTTGTTATAGGTGGTTGTGACAAATACAATTCCTCATGAAATTCAAAAAATGCAATGCCACAAAATCAAAACGGTGGACATAAGTATTTTACTATCGGAGGCTATTCGCAGAATTCATAATAAAGAATCCATGTCATATTTATTTAAAAACGTCACATTAGAAGACTAAAATATTCATATATTTATATAATTGTTCATAGATTACTTATTTGTGGTAAAATGAAGAACATAAGGAGTAAAATATAAAACTAATAGAATTCCAAACACTCTGATTTATTAACTTGAGTATAATATTTTGGATATAAGTATGAATTAAGTATTTTTCAAATGAGTATATCAAATATCACCTTCTTTTAAATACACTTTTTGTTTACAACCCTTATTTACTAAATGAATGTGAAGAAAATACATTATTATTTAAAACTTACACATTCAGAATGTTAATAATTCCATAACTATTCAGATGAATTTTAGTGCCATTATACTTTTAAATATTCATATCCAATGATAAAATGTAATCACCTAAATTTATTTTAGCAATGTTCTCAACATTTTTATAAATTTAAGAGAAGGTCAACATCAATTTGACATTAATGTTAAATACTCTCAAATATCAGTATGTTTAAAAGTTTGGTGATTAATATTGAATGTATTTCAGCTCTAGTGAGCATTCTCGAGTAGTTATTAGTCGCAGTTTATACATTTATACGTTGATAATTATTACTAAGCATTAAATGCCAATTTTATAAATTATATAAACTACAGATGTTTGCTTTATTGTGATCTTGATTTTTATTATCATATTCAGATTATATTATTGGCATATTTGAGAATTGATTGCAATTTGTAACATTCTGAAAAAAATATCAAAAGTTATTTGTTTGTATAATGAAATGCTTACCTTAAAGGTTACTCTCATAACAGTATTTACACTTTGAAAGTTGTTTAAATATTAAGTACATTTAAACTTATGCAATGTATTTAACACATTCATGGTCCTATACCACGGAACTCAGAAAATGGCCACAAAAAAAAAAAGAAACATTCTGGTTAAATAACCAATACCTACAGAAATAAAATTCAATTTACATAATAACATAATATTTTGTTATATTGTTGGGTCCTACTTACATACATTAATTATTGAATAGATGTACATTATATCTTTCAATAAATTGCATTTTTACTACCTACCCAGCTATTGATAAAAATGTTCACACTTTGACTGGTTTGAGCAAAATACTGCAGTTTACTTAATTTATATTGTTGGGTACCTACCACCTTGTTTTTTACCATTATAAAATATTAAACTTGAACAACGATAAAGAAATTTCAAGCTCAAATCATTTGACTTTTGAAGCCAGTATGGAAGGAGAAATGGAACATTATATTATTAAAATTTGTAAAGAATTAATTTAGTTGGTTAATAATTTTGCTTTCAGATAGAGTTATATTATTATTGTTGGGAATACTTGCAGGTCTAGATGACGAGATTCCCATGGCCCATGGTCCAGGGATTGGAACTGTCCCGGTAATTACTTACTGTTCCTGGCTCTTGGAGCTGAAACCCTTTGAAAATGTAGGTTAAATCTGCCGGAACCCTTGTTTAAATATTCTAGAGTATCTATTTTGGTCATTTTTTCACGTTGGTGACTGGTTATTTTGATTAGTTAATTTTAGATTCTGAGTAGAACGATGAACGGTGTGCGTTTTTTTCGTGTCTGATACCCCTTCGTACCAAAGAAAATGATTCAATGTTGAGAATGGTTTCTGGTAAAATATTTGATCTAGTTTGTACTTTTTGAACTTTTTTTTTTTGGGGGGGGAGGGGTCAAAATTCCTTACACAAGAAGAAAAAACTGTATTAATTACGTAATAGCAGTTTTTGTTAAAATCAAAAATATTCAAATTCAAAAATAAATAATCGTAGATACCTACTTGAAATTTTTACAATATAGGTACCTATATTTATATTGGCATATTATTAACTAGACATGACATAAATTTAAAAATATCAGCTCATATTGAGCTATATAAAGAAATTAAAATTTTTTCTCCGTCAAAATTATTGTAAATTGAATACAAGATTCCGCATAAGTTTTTCTTATAAAAATTCAAAGAATTACGAAATTATCCATAGAGGCACAATTTTTTTTTTACTAAGTCTTTGAAGTACAAATTTTGGTTAAACTCTATGGATATTTAAATAAAAATTGACTATTTTACTTATTTCGTTTGTAACTGAAAGTTTTTGGTGTTTGAAAGGGAAGTGTTATTATCAGACTAATTAAAAAAAAAGTTTACTAATTATTTTTAAGACGATCTTATTAACGCCGTTCTAATAGATACAATAGGTACATCGCCCAACAATATACTATGATATTTATTTTTGATTTATATAGTATAATAAATTTTAATATATTATATTATGATATAGTTAGGTATGTCATATTTTTGGCAACTTACAGGCTACAGTCACTGTGGCATAATATTAGGTACTATAGGTAATGGGATCAATAAATGTAAAAATATCCTTGTATAAACATAGGTGTAAGCATTGTCTTTGCTCAATGCCTAGATTCGAAAACTATACAGATGATCAGTCTTCCTCGATCATTTTGTTGAATTTTGAACGTTTATACAAACATTTTTATCTGTAACAGAATTTTTTAAGAAAAAAAATCGATATTTTTGTTTTTCACTTATTAGAATCGTATTGAAACCGTAATAAAAATTTCTAAAATGTAGGAATCAGTGTTTGAGAGCTTGATATATACGTTTCATATATTATATACAAAAATGAGTTAATTTTTCTAGAAATAAAAGTAGATAATTATCAATAAATTTATTCTGTTCCTTGTGCTCTTTTTCTCTAAGAAATTCATTCATATTCGGTTCCTTAAGAGTTAAAAAATTAACAAGTTCCATTTTTAGTTTCAAATTGTAAAAACATATTATGATGAAATTAATAAGTGCAAATTATTTTGTCATTAGTTTGGGTAAAATCAATTAATCAAATAACATAAGTCATACTTTATAGTTTCAAACTTATTATAAGCCATATTTAATATTAATTATTTTAGAAATATAGAATAATAAGTTAATTTAGTTAATTTACTGACATGATTTCTATTTTATTTAAAAAATATTTAAAAATCAATTGATTTAAAAACTTTATGTATCTGCGATTTGCCGAACTTACGGGATGTTTAAATTCAAAGTAAAAAGCAGGGAGAACAGAACATGTTGATTAGATTTCCTTCACATAAAAACATTAATTAATTCTTGAGATTTTCATCGAAAATGCTATAATTTTCGAAAAAAAAAAATTTGTTTTCAATTTTTGTTTTTTGGTATTATTTAAAAAGTAACTAGTAAGGATGATGGTCAAAATCTGTTGACACCAGCCATGGGCATCCGGTTACTCGTGTCAACTGCTTGTTACTACGTGTTGACGTCCGCGCCCCACATGTTAAATAACGAATGACTGTTTAATATTTAATACTTATAATTTCTTTTTTTGTGTATGTGTTATAATTTATACATATTTTATGTTATGACTTTTTTTTATTTTTCATAAATTTTAGAGCAGCCTTATTTCAACAACATCTGGGAACAAAGATTCGAGGTCGAGGGGGGACGGTCGAGGCGATATCTTTAAAATTATTCATAGGCTCCCATTTACCAATATCAATACCAGTTTATAGGTAACTGCTAAAAATAAAAAAGACTATCCACGTTTATTTAGTTACTTACAGATTAGTTTATTGTTTCAATATGTTTCAATATGTATATTGTATAAGATTATATGTTGCAGTAGATATACCAATTTAGTCTAAAATGTTAGATTAACAGATCATCGAGTGTTTTCATTTAAATAAAATATTAACATAAACACTTGAAAATCAAAGGTCCTCATCAAAAAATGGATATTTACTTTAAAAAATATTGAAATAATAAAGTTTAATTCAAAATAAATTAGACGTAATACTTGGTAGGAAAAAAACCTAACTTTTTGGTAACTTTTTTGTAGAACAACTGAAACAGATTCCATGTATTCGGTTCAGCACAATCGTTAGGTAGGTTACTCGATACCAGTAAGTTGGTCAGTTTTGATTTCGTGATTTATAATCCGTGAGCTTAACTATTTCCATACTTACCTCTGCAATCTCATAAGTTATAACATTATAAGTTATAGGATTCACATTTATAATAAGATAATAATTTGTACTAATGTACTAAATGTTCTTTGCGGGCAAAGACCGGTTGTAGAGTTGTTGGTCGGCAGTTCGATTGGCGGGCGATGAGTGAAAAACACTGGGCGCTGGGAATTACAGCGTTCCGTCGGTGGTCGAACTGATCGTCGGCTTATTGTCGTGCGCGCACGCGCGATTATTTTCGCGCCGGTCGTGCCGCCGCGTATGATTATTATTATTACTATTATGATATTCGTATTCGGCTTTCGTTAAGGTACCGGCTCATGTCGAGTGTTCACGCAATATTTTATGGCCGTAATACTCGTCTATAGACCGTATTGATATCATATTATAATTATGGTCGTAATGATTTCATTAATAATAATATAATGGGTAAAATATGGTAGTTGTACACCACGTCCGCCGTCGTCCTTATATATTAAACGACACACGTCATCGCCCGTTGGCTAAATGTAGTTTTTTATCAGCGGGTGTGCGGACCGTCATCGTCGTCCCACCACGCGCGAAAACCCATAGAGAACTATTATAAAGAACAGCCTCACCCGGGTGGCGGTACGCTGGTACGGCACACGGACGCACCACCGTACCACGCGAACGGAGACACGGTCGCAGCCCGCCGTCCGGTACCGAATACCGATAGCGTTGCAACCGTAAAAACTCGGCGGCATACCACCACCACGACGACGACCGCACCGCGCGAACCGTCGTCATCACCAGTCGCCACCGCCACCGCGCATCGTCTTCGTTGTGGTTGTTGTTCGGCGTTGGATGAGGAGGAGGAGGAACGCGAGACTTGACCGTTTTTTCTCTCTGTCGCTCCCTCTCGACCGTAATCGCGTTATTCGTATCGCGCGCGCCCGACGAACGCGACAACATTACCGCACAGACCCGGCACAGGCCACAGATGCGTTGCAGCAACCCGGACGCGTCCGCCGCCGACTTTTGACAACGACTGATATCATATTTATTTTATATTACCTTCTGTGTGTATTTTCACAGTCTCGCATATTCGATTCATAGTCCTTAACGCGTCCGCAATATTGTTTCTGACCATTTCGACCGTCTTTTGGTTTTTTTTTTTTTTTTCAAACATAACACACCCATAATATCAATTGTATCCATCGCGCCCGTGGACGACGTACGCGAGTGCGCCGAACCCCCGTAGCCATGGACATGGACACCGACCGATCGGACCCGTTCATGAAATACCTGGCCGTCGATCGCAATCAGCTCAACGATCAGCCCACACAGGCGGAATGGACCCAGAAACGTCTGGTGTGGGTGCCCCACGAGAGCCAGGGCTTCGTGTCGGCCGGCATCAAAGGCGAACGAGGCGACGAGGTCGAGGTGGAGATCGCCGAGACCGGCAAGCGTGTGCTCGTCGACAAGGATGTCATACAGAAGATGAATCCGCCCAAGTTCGACAAGAGCGAAGACATGGCCGAGTTAACGTGCCTGAACGAGGCCTGCGTGCTTCACAACATCAAGGACCGTTACTATTCGGGACTGATATACGTAAGTCAACAGCATTGGTGGTTTTTTTTCTTGTCCATCCGATTGCCTCCTTGTGCCTACTGTGTGATTTGAAGTTTCTAACGGACAGCAACCGGTTTCTAACACAAGTGAATCGACGCTGAACCTTATTGCCTGCACTTGTGGTAGAGTATATTCTACCTATTTGTGTTTTTCCCGACTACCTAGTCCACATAAATATTTCTGAGCGTTTATACTAATACGTAATATTATGCACTTAATAAAGTCACAACATTTGCCACAGACTGTTATTAGATAAAGGTCCAAGAAATTTACTGAGATTTCCATATCATTCCATTTCCATTGCCCAGTCGGCTACAAATTAGGTAAAATACATTAAACATTTAATATAATACAACATTTATTATTCAATGACGTATTTAAATGAAATGTACCTACCTATGATGAAAACTCTTAATTAGAATAGTGCTTTTCACTAACTGAAAATGATTAAACACATACCTAAGCATTATTTTGATATCAATGACCTGTTTGTTTAATGAAAAAATATGCATTTTGTATTATTTATGTTGAAGAAACCAGTATTTTTCTTTTCAAATTAATAGGTACCTAGTTGGCAGCTATAAACTGTATGGAATGAATGATGTTCAAATGACATCGAGTAAGACGTACACGTTGTGAATTGTTTAGAATTTTGTTAGTTATCCACTCATCAATTTTTCTTCTTATTAAAGTTTAGAAGTTACATTTAGTCAAGCATTTAACCTCACATTTATCCTTCTTAAATATATCATAATGATATACCAGCAACAATCTTATTTTAGTTTGGTACCTACACAGTTAATTAAGTAATAAGAAGTGCCTATTATAATTCATAGTTATTCATTACCTAGCTTAACTATTCATAAAAAATAATTTATCATCATATTATGTGGATTACTCATAGCAACTAGCATGGTACTTAGGTTAAATATAAAATAGGTAGGTAATAGAAGATATAAAATATGATAATCTTAAAATATTTATGTACCTACAGGCTACAACTATTTTAAAAGAATGATATTTTGGTGTCTAATAATTCTTACATGTTAAATATGTAAAATAAATAAGTTTATAATTAAGTACCTACCTAGTAGTTTTGTCATATTGTATTTTTTAATTTGTTTAAGAAAACTAAAGGAAATTCATTAGGTATACCTACTAAAAATTAAAACTGGTATTAAGCATTGTATTAACCCAATATTTAAAAAAGAGTAAAGTTAACATTTTTAAATGAGTATTTAATATAAGTATAGTCAGAGCCAGTCTTAAGATGGATTGAGGTTTGGGCAATTTGTCTTAAGCAAGCCTCAGAAAATATAATTTTTTACAACGGGAGGCCTAAAATGTCATAAAAATACTTGAGGGCAGGGGCCTTGCTGGTTCCTGCCTGAAGCCAGTGATGAGTATAGTCTTTAAAAGTTATGGTACTGGGTAATTATTTAGGTAGGTACTTATTGGTTTATAGAACTTTATATAATATTGGGTATAATTAAAAAATTAGCACAATTATAATTATTATTTATCATATTTACCTATACTTCACTAATCTTTACTCATTCCAACATCAGTTCAAAACATGCGAAAACAATTAAACTATTTTCTAGATACCTATATTGATATGCCTAAAACTTAATTTAAAATAAAGAATAGTCTATTATAAAAAATGTGAACATAAAATTAAATACTCCACGGTGTCAGACATATTTTTAACTTAATATGTGTCCTCGATTGATTTGGGTTAACATTTAATATACACTTAGGTATACCCATTAACTAGTTAAAGTATATTTTTTAATTTAAATGAAAATAAATATTAATATTAGGATACCTCTACTATTAATAATTCATACATTGTAAGAAATCCATATAAGTACTTAGGTGTAATATAATTGTGTAGGTATTTATTTAGACAAATAATTGTTAAATGTCTGTAGATCAAATAGCAACTGTTAATGTGAAAGTTTGAGACGGTTTTGAATTAGGTACTAGTAAACCATATTTGGCTTCAAAATTATACAAGTAGTCAATAGGACAAGGTTGTCAACAACCCTTTACATTTTTTACCCATATAAATATAATTATTCAAAAGTTTATAATGGTCAATCATTTGTTGTAATATTATATGTTGGTATTCTATTTCAATACATACTTATAAGTTATAGTAGGTTTTTAAAGTACCTACTATAGTTGAGTTGTATCAGAAGTTATTAAGATATGGATAGTAATTATATTAATGTATATTGAAATGTATACGTATTATAATAATGTAATTACTAAAACTATTAATTAAATACATTCAACTTTTGGACTTGCTGTAACTGCTAGTATACCTATTTCTTTTCATAATAAATATCATAAAATACCTATAAATAGTTATAGTATGATGTATATATATTTATAAAAAAATAAAATAGAGTATGCTGTAACCCAGAGTATTTCTTACGTATAAGAATTTTATATTCGTTAAAATAAATCATTTTAGGTGCCTAATACATTTTTTTCCAGAAGAACTTAAAATTGTACCTATGAACCTAACATTAAAAAAAAAAAAATTATATTTTTATCTATTGTTTAATGAGTAAAAGAAAATACTATTCAAATAAGTTCATAAAATTTATCACAATAATCATAACAAACTTAAAAAAATAAAAATAATAGTATAAATTAGATAGATAGTTATAATTCATATTAATAAGTTTAATAATAAAAAGTCAATACAATTATGAAGGTATTAAAAAAGAAATATATTAAATAATCTGACTATAAGTATTATTATAATTGTTGTGGTATACAAAGTATATTACATATAGTACATAAGTAACACAGTTTATACCTTCAGTTTAAGAAATATTAAGTCATTTTTAATTCAACATTTGATGATAAAAAAAAATATGCATAATACCATTTAGAATTACAGATTAGCTACTATAGGCAACTCAACAAAAACTAACTTTTTTAATCAAATATTTGAGTACCTATGTACAAATATTGTTTTCATAAAATTACCTGCCATACTTTATTTTATTTGTTAGGTAGATAGGTATAATATTTCAATTAGGTTATGAGTTAATATTATGAATTCCAAAATTATATTTACATTATTTATATTTAATTCATGCCGTAATTGTAAATTGTATTTAATTGTTTTAAAAATGTTAAATGATTTATAAAAATAGAAAAAAATTTTTTTTTGAATAGAATATTAACGGGCGTTATAATAATATAATAGTCGTCATAGTACCAGTTGGTATTTTTAGATTGTTGCTTCTGTTTTTCAACTGAAACTCGCAAAAATCTATATAGTGCTACCAGTTGCGTACTATGACTATCAGTGATTTATATTAAAATGAATTTTACTTCTTAAAATAAATGTGTTCAAGCACTGTAAATCAGTAATGTTCATATTTATATTTCGAAATGAACCCAAATACCAACTAAAAATCTTTATTATTATTATTATTATTATTAAGCACTTTGGAATGCAGACTGCAGGTCATTTCAGGTCAGGCAGTGTGACATAATCTTGTCTGGACTACTCACCCTCTTAGAAACCTCTATTGTAGAAACATACTTAGCGTATTTATTTGATGTGTTCATAAATCGTAATATTATATCACATATAATAAACTTATTACTAAGCAAAAACAAATTATTAAGACTTGATTACTCAGACATAGAATATACTGGATAGTGTTTGTTTCGTTCAATATTCAATCCTAGATTTGGTTGTTGGTCACCAATTGCTGTTGTCTGCTATATATTATGTTAGGTACATTAAAAGATTAAAACACAATTAAAAAATAATACTCGTTAAAAAGAAAATCGAGATAAAATAACTATGTGTCGCTCTGTCATGCCATTTGTTTAATATACGTTCGTTTAATATAGATGTTCATTTTTTTTTTTTTTGGTCTACCCAATTACCATTATTAGTATAATACACAAAATAAAATCTAAACGTTTAATATCAATTATTTTTATTGGGCTCAAAATAATGGTTGATTTTTCGACTTGAATTAAACGGTTGTTATCTAATATTAATAAATGTACCTAATCCAATTTAAAATTATATAAAAGCATTGGAAATACAATTTAGTATTTACCTATATCAGAGAAAACATATTTCGTGAAATGTACTACTACATAATATAAACTTAATACAAATATTCAATAGAATCTAAATTCATTATTACGATATTCTTAAGATAACTCAAAAAACTAAAAGCTAACTAAAAAATATTTGTCAATAACGAACACTGCACCAAAATTGTATTTGCTATTAAGCTGAGAATTGTAATAGTATAATTTATTTTAAATAAAAAGTTAAAATAAAATGGCAGTCAATACACTTTCTATTCATTTTTTAAATGGTCTATTTTAAGTCTATTGTGTTATCTATAGTTAATGATTTCGTCATATAGTTCAATTTGAGTTTAATCATTTAGTTAAATGTCAATATATATTGTTATAATTATGATACTTTACGATGTTTTTTACTTTTATGATTTTCACTATTACGGTTGCCTGCATTATATTTTATAATATACGTCGCATACATTAATTTAACTCTTTTACCTATATAGGTATTTTTATTGAAAAAATTACATTACACGGCTAACCTATCTGCCTATCAATGGTTATGCACGATATCAAGTGAGCTCAGTGTATTGCTTTAATTACATTTTCATTTTTTGAGCTAATGGATCTTTGTGAATAGTCGAAATGTTTCTGTCAAATATTATAATTAATATTTACTGTGCATACTGTGTAGAGCTCACGCGTATTCTCGAAAACAGGAGTGGTTATATTATGTGTATGTCCAAGGAATGAGTAAAGCCTCAACCCATGAGTCATAGTCAACATACTCGTACGACACTTTTCCAATAAATATGCGTTTTTTTTTTTTTTATCATATTTTCTCCTTGCCTATTCATTTTTGTGTAGCATATAAAATTATTAGTAAAGTATTAGTAAATTATTATTAATAGTTTTACATATAGTTTTTAATTAATTATAATTCCCTACCTGTTTATTTGTTTCTATAAGAAATTAAACACTGTGGGTATAGTTTTATAGAATTTCTTCATTTTATTTTAATGTATCTATTTAGGAGGCCATATCCGCTAATATTCATTGAATAAAAAATGTCATTTATTTTGTCGTAACCGATTAGTAATCGCAACAATAATGCTGTATGTTGGAATCCTGGTCCATTTTAAAAATTAATTCCATTACGAAACGCAGGAGAAACCTTGTCGGTGTATTGAATCATTCACGGAATTCGTTGTAAATTAGCACCATTTAATCAGATTTAACGGCCATTCGAAAATTCCTTGCAGAAATCAATTAGGTCAAATGGTTTACCAGTAATAATGCAATAAAATGCAATTTTTAAAATAAATGTAGGTACTTATAATTTATTTATTTTAGTTTATGAAGACAGAAAACTTGACTATATTATTAAATATTAGCAGTTATACATTTCATACTATTAAGTCATGAAAAAAAATATATTGATGTAAAATGTGTTAGGTTTACATGAATGCACGTATATATTTCGTATTAATACTTTTTTTAGAAACAATTGTATCTCTATTTTTATCTCGATTTTTATAATTCATATTAATCATACTTATTGTTTTTTTTAAATTTCAACTTTCTACTAATTTAAAAAAATATAAAAATTAGATTAAATAATTTTAATTTTTCCAAACCCTTTAAAGATTAATTAAAAGACAATTTTATTTTTATACGTGTGTATATTTTATAATAGTTTTTATTATAAACTATAATGCATATTTATTTATCATTTCTTTGCCGAAAAATAAAAATGGAAAATTCAAGGCCACCCGTACAAATTATTGAATGTCATTAATTTAAACAAAAAAATCTTGTATTAATCTTTAATATTTTGAATCAGATAGAATTATATCTAAAATTTGTTGTTGAAATAATATTTTATAAATTAATTCACCACCCACCTAATTTTTATGATAGAGTATAAAGGTGTTCTCCTATTATTTTTAGTAAAAAGTATAAATTATTTATGGTTCATAATTTAAAATAGAAGTCATCGTGTTATTGAATTGTTAGTCTAGTACCAATAAAATATAGATTAATATTTATTGTACCTATGTAATATATACACTAGGTAATGTTGACTAGGTGTAAAATATTTAGCTGACGAACTTTATAATCATACTATCATAATTCATAGGTGCCTAATATTCATTAATATTACACCAAAACGATAATTTTCGTAAAAGTTTAAATAGTAGGTAATTATTATATTTTTACGATTGTAACGTAGAAGAAGTTAACCTACACAATATAACATAGAAAATAAATATTAAATATATTCTTTAGGACAATAACGGATGTTGTTTTTATGAAACTGGTTTTTATTTGTAGTGTCTTGGACTAGGAGGTACTCTGTTTAAATTACCAAGAGAACAGGACATGGGAAATTTAACGCTCACTTTTTATTCTAAAAAACCCATTAAAAATGTATGATTATTTTTAATAATTGTATGATGATAATTCACTTACAAGCTACACATTTTTGAAGTATGAATTGTAAATTGTAATCATCATTCAATATAATCTTGTATTATGACAAATATAGGTAGGTATTACCCTATATTTTACTGTCAAAAATCAATATTATTTTCTGCTTGGCAATTTTTGACTTTTTAAACATTGTGTTTTAACATATTATGTCAATTATAGTTTTATGAAAAATAAAAAAACGCATCCAAATGCGTTGGAAAATAGTTTTATAGTGTAAATACATCGAAGTAATTACTGCAGTGTCATCAATACCAAAAAAAA
>PVMI01016030.1:0-10404 GCA_008528875.1 Aulacorthum solani
CTAGTATATAGTATATACTGATAATAATAATCAAGAATTATAGAATTTAATTATAGACATAATTTACTAATTTTAACTATCTTATCGTAAGTGCATTTAATTATACATTTACATTATACATGATGCAATCGATAAATACATATGCCGGTAGCTTACTAATTCTTACATTTTCACACACGCACACAAAACAATTTAAATAAGTTGTGAATTTGTGATAAAACAACGAATACTCACCGTCCTTCCTTATAAATTATAATCAGTGGCTCCAGCTTGGCCTACTGGAAAGTGCTGGCGACACCACAGTGTAACACGTCACTGGTCGATAGTAGTCACACAGCACACTATATAGGTACATTTAAATATCTTATAGCTAATTGTAGTGAAACCACATAACTTTGTGTACCCGCCTTTACGTTTTACCGACTGTACTGACGGTAATTAGTAAAATTTCGAAATTCGGGCTATTACTGAATTTGTAACGAATTGATATTGGTGAATTTTAGCATAGGTATACAAAATAGTTCGGTCAAACTTAGAATGATTATTGACTTATTGAGTAATGAGTATTTCGGGCTCTTATAAAAAGAGAAATGGTGATAAACTAGGATAAACAATCTATTGTATTGAAAGTCTAAAATATTTTATAAAAACATGAAAGTTATATAATTTTACAATTACATTTTTTCTGCACCCAAGAACAATTTTATTTTCTGTATTAAACACTTGATAAGCAATCAAAATGTTTTTTAAATTATTAACTATTGAATAATGAAAATTATTAAAAAACAAATTGAAACTGAAATTTTAATACATTTTTGAAAACGTGTTCTATACTTAGCCAAATTTAGGCAATATTGAAAAAACTTTTCATACTAAATAATATTTTATTATTATATTTAATTTTATTAAATATAAAACTAAAACTTTATAAAAATAGGGGTAATTGGGGGAAGATGCCCTACACCAAACACAGAGGGAAAATGTCCGGTCTGTGTTGTGAATCGTAATAGATATAATAATAAACCTCTATACAATTCAGTGCAGTGGTTTTCAACCGGTATGTAGCGATACACTATTTTTTTTATGTATTACCGCCGTAATGTGTGTTGCCAAAAAAAAAATATTTATTTATATTGTACGTGTTTAAAGTATAAATATATCAATGTTAAATGTGCGACCGTGATGTGGTAAACGACATTTTATTCCGGGTTTTGTCATTGTGCCGGAACGATTTGATTTGATGAAATAAAAATTATTGTAATGTCACCAAAAATATTATTGTACATTTGCACCTCCATCACACGCACACCGGTCGGGGGTCACCTGCAGATCTACCACCGACGAGGTGTTCTGGTCATAGAGCGTATCGTTAATCGGTACCGTTGGCCAACGTCTGTTGCCGGTGTCTATTTTTTGATTACAGAATGTACGACTTACGTGGATTCTTATTTAAAATTTATAATCCTTGGCCATAAAAATTGAACATTTAATATTTTTTTAACTACAAAATAATTTGTTAATTTTCAATCGGATAAATGTTGTCAAAATTTGAATTTTAAATGCTTATAAATAAAGCCCAAGTATTTTTAATATTTTTAAACTGATATTGTATAGCTTTTTGACCTAATGAATACAATTTTATTGACATTTATAGAAAAAAATTAAAACACATTGAAAATTTTAAATTTTGGTACACAACTCAAAATTAGTCAAAGTATATTGAAGGTTCATAAGAAATTTTCTTTGTGTAATTATGGAAAATTTATAGTTTGAAAATTGATAAAATAAATATATAGTGTAAATTGCAAGTATCTACAGTGGTTTGTTTTTGAATTACAACATAATAAGATCAGCTCATGAGAAGTCAACTAGATATTCAATACCGTTAAAGTTTGAACTTCAAACGCTCATAAATTTTAATTTGACTTTTCATTAGATACTTTTTTTTTCATAAAGTAGACAAACTTATGAGGAATCTTGTATTAAATTTTAAAATCTTAGATTTACAAAGAGAAGTTTTTATGAATTTTCAACTCAAAATAATTTTTAAATGTTAGCGATTCTCAAGAATTTTGTCAAAATTCTAACTTCAAAAGCTCATAAAAAATTATGATGGACTTATGCTCAAATTTATTTTATAATTTTCAGTAACATAAACTTACGAGGAACCTTGTTAGATTTTCTAGTTTTTTGACATAATGAAGTTTTTTTATCAACATTGATTAAAAAAAGAAATAATAATCAATCATTTTATATGTTTATAAATAGCTCAACATGAGTCAAAATATATTTAAAATGTTATGGTGTAACGAAAATACAGATATAAACATTAAATGAAAATTTCGTGTTTAATAGCAGAAATTGTTTTGAAGTTACACCAAAAACCAAAATTGATTTCTTAATCGTATTTTTGTTTTTGCTGGTCTTTTGAAAACAGTTTTCAATCAGAAAAGATACTGAACTAGGTACACTGACACACAAAAAAAAAACATGTCATTACAAAATATTAGTGTTTTTTTTTTTAAATATACTAAAAATGTTGTTTCTTATATGGTTTAGTAATTAAATGACTAGTTAATAAACTTTTGAGAGGGCTTAGCTCATTAAGCAGTAAGCTCTCTCAAAGATGTGGTTTTGGTTTTTTAGGCGGTGGGTGTCATGAATCCAGGAATAAAATATCCAAGTAAAAAAAAAATAATAAAACAAATTATTTTTAGTAGTAGGTACAAAGTACCTTTAAAATAATAAAAACAATATATTGGGTACAAAGTCAGTTCATATAATCAGTTAAGATTAATTACAAAAATAAAAATATAAAACAAAGGCTAAATAAACTACCGTATAATATTTGTTATTACAATTAAAAAAATTATTCAATTCTTTTTGGCCATTGATATATTCAAGAAAAAGTGGCTTCAGTTTTTCTTCCATCCTTCAATATTTCAGTTTTTCAGTGGTGGATCCAACGTGCCAACTCTTTTTGTGCAATTTTTGATCGTGGGCGGCGATCTCAATGAGAATTTTTTTTATTAGGATCCAAATGCTTGGATGATTATGTGTTACCTAGAAATTGACATTTTAAATGTAGGTTATATATTAGGACATTTTAATATGTTATATGGTTGAACTATAATAATAACCTAACCTTAGTAATCATTACTAAATTTTAAAATCTATGATTCCATTCTTCACATTGATTATTTGTCCAGTTACCATAGTGCAAAGTTGTTTCCATAACATTCCATACTGATAGCAAAACATAGGATCAATTTTACATTGTTTAAGTTCCATTTGGTGAGCACTTACAATATATGTATTTTTAAAATATGTAACCAACTCTTTGGCTTTGTCTGGCATGATATTTTTCAAATGAAGTAATCCTGAATAAAAATAAATACATATAAGTACAAATAATAGAAAAAAATTTTTTATTGAACCTTAGCTTTGATAACTATAGCCATTCACATTTAGTAAGGGGGTAAAAATGTTAATTTGTATTTTATAATATGCATATTAATGAATTTATACATGCATCATATAAAATATATTTAGCAAGATAAAAACGTATATTGTGTTGAGTTATATAATTATATCAGATAAATTTGTGTTAAGTTATAATTGTTATTTTACCAAAATCTAGTTCGAAGTTCATTTATGATATACAATGTTCAAGATAAAATAATAAAAACGTAATAAAAATATAGTCTACAAAATTGTTTTTTTTTATTAATTCATTTTTTTTGTGCAATAAATTTATTGTTAGAAGTAATTTTTACTAGTGCTTTCTATCGGTAAGAATTATCTGAATTGCATTACCCCTTCTTCGCTAATAAATACCACCAAAATACAGTATATACTTGGTTTTCGAAAACCAAATTTTTAATAAATGCATTATTAATCCTTTGAAGAACAAATTAATAATACCTACACAGACTACTCAGAGGACAGATTAGGAATAGAAAATTGAAAAAATATATATAAAAGTCTGAGCAATGATGTATGTTTATATCTCATTTTTATTGCCATATTTTTAGAGAGCATTTATAAATACACCACAAATAAGTGTACATAATAAATACATAGTTTTATAAGATAGAACCTTACAAAAAACATTGGTGGTAAAAATGTACCTATATAATATACGTTAATACTTCCCGTGACTACTTTTTAAAAAACATATATAAATGGCATTGTTTATCAGGAATCAAATGATAAAACAAGATGAGCATAGTTGGTGAATAGCATGCTTACTGCACTTTGTATATCATACAAATTGACTATCTATATTTATTTGTAGTCTTGTAGGGCTACAGCCAAATACCCTCCAATACGCTCCAATAATAACTACTTAATATTTAGACAAAATTGCCAATGCATTGTAAGTTGTTAATAATTATTAATAATAATCTTAAATTAGTAAAATAAACAAAATTAAATATAAAACTTAAATTTTTAACTTATATAGAAGTTTGGTATTTTTTTTAGATATATATACATTATATTTCATGTATCTACCTAAGTAGCCATTATTGATAATACAATATAACTTAAGCCCAAAGGTACCTTACTTTCAGGTCTAGTTTATGCTGGTTTATAAAGTGTTTACCAAGGTGTTTAAAATGCATTTCTATTTGCTAATAGTTAATTTTTATACCATAGGATTGCCCAATTATAATGATTTATTGATGGAATTCCTTAATTACTTGTAAACTGTAGACATGCACTATTTTGAATTTTTGCTCTGTGCCAATTATTTAAACTATAGAGAACAATACTATCTGTTATATAAGGTTTCTTAATCTTTGAAATATCATATCCGTAAATTGTTCAAATAAGCATTTAGTTGATATAGTTAACAGCTAGCTATAAAAATCTGAATACTATAAGACCTAAATGCTAAAAAAATCTTTGATAAAACACAAAAGATATTGGTCTCAAATTTATAAATTATAAGACTGGTTATATAACGGTTTAGTACTAAAAATAATTTCTATAATAAAATAAGTATGTAGAGATATGTTTTGATTTTCCAATGCGGCTGTGAGAAATTACATTAATATTATGGTCAGATCAATAGGTAAAGAAAACAATAAAAATCAAACGTTCATCCAAGTGGAAAAAAATGGTAAATTTCGGGGACAAAACAACGTCCGTCCAAGTTACCTTGCGTTTTTCCAGGTTTCTAATTTAGTGTTCAATGATCAACATGGTCTTTTGCATCAGATCGTCATTGGAAGTCATGTTTTGACCATTCAGACGTGTCCGGCAGTGGATCTGATGGCTAGAAAAATCAGACAGCCGCTTAAGACACATTACTGCCCTGTGTAACACGGACGTGGAAACCGATAAGTTTTCCCGATGAATAATATAATTTATAATCAGGGGCGGCTTCAGGCATGGGCGACGCAGGCACAAGCCTACGGTGGCATTTTTTGCCATCACTATTAAAAAAGGGACTGCAATTAAGTTTTTCCTACTTAAAAAATTACAATGTCGACGGAAAACAGTCGGATTAGCTCGAGAAACGAAACAGATTGCGATCCAATGGGTTTTACCGGATTGACGACCGATAGTACCGCACTACCGTAAAACCCGACGGTACTCGACAGACGAAAATAGGAACGAAATGAAAACGTATTATTCCAATAGCGGTGTGTCGTGAACAGTGGTGGCGGTGGAGGCGGCGGCGGTGACGACGATGATTATTATCACATCGTGCCAACCTCCGCCGCGAAACGAGAGCGCTGAAATCGCTGCGGCGTCGACAACGCGTCAGCGTCACCTCCAAGCCGGTACAGCGATGACGTTGCACATACACTCGCGCTGTCGGTGACCGTAGCCGCCGTTATCGCGTCGGTCGGCCAGTTGCGGTAGATGGGTGGGCGTCCCGGGGACCGGGGTGTGCGGTTACGTGCATAACACTCGAAAGTCGAAAGGGAGCCGTCGTGTCCGTCGGCCATATTTGTTCAAGCGTCGTCGTCGTCGTCGTCATCGGCGCCCCTCCACCACCGCCAGTCACCTACGCCACCACCACCCCGCTTGCCTATCAGCTTGGTTATTGTGTGACGTGTGTGTCGGTACCGTCTGCCGCCGTGTCTGTGTATCATCGACGTTTTATCAAACGGGAGAAATAAAGAGAGACAAAAAATACACACATACACCCGCCCATTGCGCCATACTGCCATAGCCACCGCCGCCGCTGTAACAATTGCGTCTTTACACAGTGCACACGACATAGCACTTATTGTGTTTCCGCATCCCGACGACCCGTTTTCACGGCGCATATCACACATACATACGTCGCTCGTGTCCGTTCTCGTTCCGTTTCGGCTCAAAACGTAGGTATTATTATAAGTGCGTAATCAAGCACACGGCAATAAATATTTCAATTGACATTCCGCAGCAGTCGGTTTGTTATCACTCGTCGTCGTTGTCGTATCTACGCGAACGCCCCTAAGCCTCTGCCACAAGAAACCGTCGTCGTCATCGTTGAAAAACTTACCAACAAAACTTGAAAATATGAGTCCAGATTAGTAAGTATCTCGCGTTAAACGCAATCTTTGGGATGTGATTTTATCGTTCCGCCACACGGCCTCTTTCAATGTCGTGTTCGACATTCGGATCATGTTGTTGCTGATGATGTGTCTCATTTGTGTTTTTAGCGATTACTTGTTCAAGCTGCTGTTGATTGGTGATTCTGGCGTTGGCAAGTCATGCTTGCTCTTGCGGTTTGCTGACGACACATACACCGATTCGTACATAAGCACCATTGGCGTGGATTTCGTAAGTTCAATTATATTTAGCACACATAATGGCTGGCAACCAGAACCTACTTGTTTGTGGCATGTACATATTTACACTTTTTGATATGCCACTGAACTGTTTATCCTATTCTCTATCTTATGTATGGTGATTTTTTTATGAAGTCTTCAAAAATATTAACTTATCAGAAATGACATCAATTATGTAACAATATTCCACTATTTTGTCAGACCTTGTTTACTTACAATCAATAGCTAATAATTACTTTTTAATGACAATAATATATATACTTGTAATTGCACAGAAAATCCGCACCATCAAACTGGACAATAAGACTGTGAAGCTTCAGATTGTGAGTATTATTTTTAGTACATTATATAAATATTTTTTTTAAATTATAATTATGAATAGAATTATCTTTTGATTCAGTAAATGAAGATTGATAAGACAATAACTTTAAATGATCTTAGTCCCACATTATATCGAAAACTTAACAACCTTGAATTTTTTTTATTATTATTTGAATATTATATCAGTACCTATGTCACACATATAATAATAATAATAATAATAGGTCAATGATAATTTATGATAAAAAAAACTTTATTTTTCTTTGAAAATTATACCTGTCAATAAACCTTCATAAAATATTTATTAGTTTCTGAAATATACCTAAGTAATTTATATATTTTACATTTTTATATGATTAACAGTTGTGCCTAGTATTTCAACTTATTGTTAAAAATACAATTTACAATAACTTATTTTTCAGTATAAATGTTAATTTTAATTTTTTAACAGTTGATAAAAATAAAATAATTTTAATAAGGTAAATATCAATACTAGTATATTACAATGAAAAACACTTGATTACTGAACTATATTAATTGTTAGCTGATTACCCACATAGCTTTAGTCTTTTTCTTCTTCTCGTGTCCGGTTAATAGCTTTAGTAGTTCACACTGAAAAACAATAGGAGATACTAAAAAATAGGCATTTATTCTATTTTTTCATTATAGTTCATAAGTTTATACTTTTGATATTTTTGCATGTTTCAAACTATTTTATTTCACAATCTTATGTGCAAAAAAAAAAAATGCTTTAAAGATCATATTCACATTTTCGATAATTTTTATTTGATCATTTCATAAAAAAATGTCAACCACTTTTAGCCTTAATTAGGGTATTCTACTAAACAAAAACATCCTACTTTTGAACACTGCATACACACATCGTTTTACTGATATAATACGACTCCCTCAATAACATAGTTGCTCAAATTTTAGTTGAATTACAAATGCTAATATGTCTGTGTAATGAAATATATACCTATCATAATTGTATAATTATATATATGTATGTATGTATTATAAAACAAACTATCAGCAATATATAATCAATTTTTTTATATTTAGTGGGACACTGCTGGGCAAGAACGTTTCCGTACAATCACCTCATCGTATTATCGTGGAGCACATGGCATCATTGTTGTGTACGATTGCACAGATATGGAGACATTTACTAATCTGAAACAGTGGCTAGAAGAAATAGCTAGGTATGCCTGTGATAATGTCAACAAATTACTGGTGGGCAACAAATGCGATTTGCATGACAAGCGTGCTGTGGATGAAGCAACAGCTAAAGTTAGTATAGATGTTAATTATATATCTACCATATAATAGTCACAATAATACATAGTAAAATACTAGCTAATTATTGTTGGTGAATACAAATGTATAAAAATAACATAACTAATAATGAGTGTACAAAAATATCACATAATATCATGAATGTTTTATATGCCCTAACAGGAATATGCTGACCATCTAAAAATCCCATTCCTGGAAACTTCTGCTAAACAAGCAACTAATGTGGAATTGGCCTTTTTAACTATGGCTGCTGAGATCAAGAACCGTATCGGGCCACTGGATGGCCAAGGACCAGGAGGTGCAGCTGATGGGGTCGGAAAAGTAACGATTGATTCAAAATCATCAGACACATCTGGTGGGTCGGGTGGTTGCTGTTAATGATAGCATGACGGTGTCATCATAAGCATTACAGCAAGCTTGTGGACAACTAACTACGTTGCTGATGATGAAGAACTGAGCCACAGACGAAGATAGATGATATATATATTTACAACTACTAATTAAAACAAAATTTAAGCTGGGGAAATACATGTTTGAATCCAAAATACATTTAAATAAATATATATAATAGGAGAAGTGTGCCATTGGCATGCTAACCGCCAGTTCACCCCAACCCACTACTGTCTTAAATTATTAATTTTTTCAACGCGTTTATTTTGTGTACATATACATATTATATATTTTATTATTATTATTATTATTATTATTACCTTTAATTATTAATTACGTCATCATAGCAGCATCAGTCGTGGTTTGTTCTTTATTATTATTATTATTATTATTATTTTTATTCCGTTTCTTTATATTATTATAATAATCATTAATGTTATTCGCATACAACCTCCTCCAGCATACCAAAAACATTCCTATTACCTCCGTGCTCAACCAGATAAAAAAAAGCTAGAAAATAAATTGATAACAACCTATTGTCATCGTGTCGATGAATCTCCTTTATCCCATACACAACACACTTTCACGCTGTTATTATTCAATTACATAGATTTGTATGCGAACCCTCCCTCTGCACTTTTGCACATTGTGTAAATCTCAATTTTCTAGAATTTATTAAAATGATTCTGCAAAACAAAATTTTTTTTAAATATTATATACTACATATTATCTGCCTGCCAGCTAACAGTTAATTAACATATAATATCTGTAAACATATGTATGTACTTTTATATATTATTATAATTATTATATATAGTTTTTTCTCATGATTTTTTCTTTTTTTGTTACACAGTTAATAAATATAGATATATATTTATATAATACAATACAATAATATAAATTATAAGAAATAGAAATTAATAAATAAAAATGACCGTAGTTACTTTAGTTGTATGTATGTAGTCAACCTTGATTGAATCAGAATTATACAATGACTACAAGGTAAAATACTTAGATGTCAAATCAAGTAACACAAGGAGCCTATTTTTGTTTCTTATGGAAGTTTCATTATTACACATGTGTTTGCTGATTTATATTGTATTATTAATTCTTATTCATTAAACATTTCAAATACTTGAAATATTTTTAATTTTATGGTACACGGATTGTGAGAAATTGGAGTATGGGATGATATAACTGTAATAATGTTCGAAACATTTTTAAATCCAACCAGCAATCATTAAAGAATCAGATAATCATTTTTATTTAGACCTTCACTTATTAATATCAAATTAATAATATTATTAAAGTAAAATAATTAAACTTTTAAAACAATGTACATATTAGTACAAAGAAGTTTTAGAGGATCTAAATAATAAGTGATTTTAGGGTTATAGCAAATAACAGGAAACATTGGTAGTTAAACAATATATCCTAATAAAATTGTATTTATATCAAGGCTTAAAACCGTTTATCTATTTTTCACGAAAATAGTAAAGTTTAAGAACCTTATTCGGCAACGTATCTAATTTATGCACAGTTTAGATAGCGAATATTGGTAACTGTCCAACAAAAGTTCACTAAGTCGTAAACCGAAAATCAT